>LR778273.1:49466615-49484115 GCA_902810595.1 Coregonus sp. 'balchen' | reverse complement strand
TTTATCATAGGTACACTTCAAATGTGAGAGACGGAATCTAAAACAAAAATCCAGAAAATCACATTGTATGATTTTTAAGTAATTAATTTGCATTTTATTGCATGACATAAGTATTTGATCACCTACCAACCAGTAAGAATTCCAGCTCTCACAGACCTGTTAGTTTTTCTTTAAGAAGCCCTCCTGTTCTCCACTCATTACCTGTATTAACTGCACCTGTTTGAACTCGTTACCTGTACAAAAGACACCTGTCCACACACTCAATCAAACAGACTCCAACCTCTCCACAATGGCCAAGACCAGAGAGCTGTGTAAGGACATCAGGGATAAAATTGTAGACCTGCACAAGACTGGGATGGGCTACAGGACAATAGGCAAGCAGCTTGGTGAGAAGGCAACAACTGTTGGCGCAATTATTAGAAAATGGAAGAAGTTCAAGATGACGGTCAATCACCCTCGGTCTGGGGCTCCATGCAAGATCTCACCTCGTGGGGCATCAATGATCATGAGGAAGGTGAGGGATCAGCCCAGAACTACACGGCAGGACCTGGTCAATGACCTGAAGAGAGCTGGGACCACAGTCTCAAAGAAAACCATTAGTAACACACTACGCCATCATGGATTAAAATCCTGCAGCGCACGCAAGGTCCCCCTGCTCAAGCCAGCGCATGTCCAGGCCCGTCTGAAGTTTGCCAATGATCATCTGGATGATCCAGAGGAGGAATGGGAGAAGGTCATGTGGTCTGATGAGACAAAAATATAGCTTTTTGGTCTAAACTCCACTCGCCGTGTTTGGAGGAAGAAGAAGGATGAGTACAACCCCAAGAACACCATCCCAACCGTGAAGCATGGAGGTGGAAACATCATTCTTTGGGGATGCTTTTCTGCAAAGGGGACAGGACGACTGCACCGTATTGAGGGGAGGATGGATGGGGCCATGTATCGCGAGATCTTGGCCAACAACCTCCTTCCCTCAGTAAGAGCATTGAAGATGGGTCGTGGCTGGGTCTTCCAGCATGACAACGACCCGAAACACACAGCCAGGGCAACTAAGGAGTGGCTCCGTAAGAAGCATCTCAAGGTCCTGGAGTGGCTTAGCCAGTCTCCAGACCTGAACCCAATAGAAAATCTTTGGAGGGAGCTGAAAGTCCGTATTGCCCAGCGACAGCCCCGAAACCTGAAGGATCTGGAGATGGTCTGTATGGAGGAGTGGGCCAAAATCCCTGCTGCAGTGTGTGCAAACCTGGTCAAGACCTACAGGAAACGTATGATCTCTGTAATTGCAAACAAAGGTTTCTGTACCAAATATTAAGTTCTGCTTTTCTGATGTATCAAATACTTATGTAATGCAATAAAATGCAAATTAATTACTTAAAAATCATACAATGTGATTTTCTGGATTTTCCGGATTTCTGTTTTAGATTCCGTCTCTCACAGTTGAAGTGTACCTATGCTAAAAATTACAGACCTCTGCATGCTTTGTAAGTAGGAAAACCTGCAAAATCGGCAGTGTATCAAATACTTGTTCTCCCCACTGTATAGCATATTATTCATATAATCTGTCTGTGTGATGCCATATTATTCTGTCTGTGTGATGACATATTATTATTATATATGTTGCTATTTAATTGTTTTACTCTTTGCTGGGGAGCATTTCATGGTGATGCAGCTCAGATGGACTGAGGACTGGACTGGAGCTGGATGGGCCACATGGGATGGTCCAAAGCCTTCTGACTGGTCAGATACTGATCCAACTGGTACTGGTCCACCTGGTACTGGTCCACCTGGTACTGGTCCAACTGATACTGGTCCACCTGGTACTGGTCCAACTGATACTGGTCCAACTGGTACTGGTCCAACTGGTACTGGTCCACCTGGTACTGGTCCAACTGGTACTGGTCCACCTGGTACTGGTCCACCTGATACTGGTCCAACTGATACTGGTCCACCTGGTACTGGTCCAACTGATACTGGTCCACCTGGTACTGGTCCAACTGGTACTGGTCCACCTGGTACTGGTCCACCTGGTACTGGTCCAACTGGTACTGGTCCAACTGGTACTGGTCCAACTGATACTGGTCCACCTGGTACTGGTCCAACTGATACTGGTCCACCTGGTACTGGTCCAACTGGTACTGGTCCACCTGGTACTGGTCCAACTGGTACTGGTCCACCTGGTACTGGTCCAACTGATACTGGTCCAACTGGTACTGGTCCAACTGGTACTGGTCCACCTGGTACTGGTCCAACTGGTACTGGTCCACCTGGTACTGGTCCAACTGGTACTGGTCCACCTGGTACTGGTCCAACTGATACTGGTCCACACAGTACAGAGTCCTTCAGGGAGGATCCACAGTCCTCCTCCAGTTATCTGTCATGGACAACTGGAAGGACCAAATACAGTTGGATGGTCCATAGGCTACTGACCGCTATTAGATGGACCGCGCTGGATGGATCTACAGTCCTTCTCCAGCTACATGAAGTACAGTCGTGGTCAAAAGTTTTGAGAATGACACAAGTATTGGTCTTCACAAAGTTCGCTGCTTCAGTGTTATGATATATTTTTGTCAGATGTTACAATGGTATACTGAAGTATAATTACAAGCATTCCATAAGTGTCAAAGGCTTTTATTGACAATTACATGAAGTTTATGCAAAGAGTCAATATTTGCAGTGTTGACCCTTCTTTTTCAAGACCTCTGCAATCCACCCTGGCATGCTGTCAATTAACTTCTGGGCCACATCCTGACTGATGGCAGCCCATTCTTGCATAATCAATGCTTGGAATTTGTCAGAATTTGTGGGTTTTTGTTTGTCCACCCGCCTCTTGAGGATCGACCACAAGTTCTCAATGGGATTAAGGTCTGGGGAGTTTCCTGGCCATGGACCCAAAATGTCGATGTTTTGTTATGGCAAGGTGCTCCATCATGCTGGAAAAGGCATTGGTCATCACCAAACTGTTCTTTGATGGTTGGGAGAAATTGCTCTCGGAGGATGTGTTGGTACCATTCTTTATTCATGGCTGTGTTCTTAGGCAAAATTGTGAGTGAGCCCACTCCCTTGGCTGAGAAGAAACCCCACACATGAATGGTCGCCGGAATTCTTACTGGTTGGTTTACTGTTGGCATGACACAGGACTGATGGTAGCGCTCACCTTATCTTCTCCGGACAAGGTGTTTTCCGGATGCCCCAAACAATCGGAAAGGGGATTCATCAGAGAAAATGACTTTACCCCAGTCCTCAGCAGTCCAATCCCTGTACCTTTTGCAGAATATCAGTCTGTCCCTGATGTTTTTCCTGGAGAGAAGTGGCTTCTTTGCTGCCCTTCTTGACACCAGGCCATCCTCCAAAAGTCTTCGCCTCACTGTGCGTGCAGATGCACTCACACCTGCCTGCTACCATTCCTGAGCAAGCGCTGCACTGGTGGTGCCCCGATCCCGCAGCTGAATCAACTTTAGGAGACGGTCCTGGCGCTTGCTGGACTTTCTTGGGCGCCCTGACACCTTCTTCACAACAATTGAACCTCTCTCCTTGAAGTTCTTGATGATCCGATAAATGGTTGATTTAGGTGCAATCTTACTAGCAGCAATATCCTTGCCTGTGAAGCCCTTTTTGTGCAAAGCAATGATGACGGCACGTGTTTCCTTGCAGGTAACCATGGTTAACAGAGGAAGAACAATGATTTCAAGCACCACCCTCCTTTTAAAGCTTCCAGTCTGTTATTCTAACTCAATCAGCATGACAGAGTGATCTCCAGCCTTGTCCTCGTCAACACTCTCACCTGTGTTAACGAGAGAATCACTGACATGATGGCAGCTGGTCCTTTTGTGGCAGGGCTGAAATGCAGTGGAAATGTTTTTGGGGGGATTAAGTTCATTTTCATGGCAAAGAGGGACTTTGCAATTAATTGCAATTCATCTGATCACTCTTCATGACATTCTGGAGTATATGCAAATTGCCATCATCAAAACTGAAATGCAATAACAACAACTGGGCTAATTACACACTCATGTAAATGTGCACAAGCCTATTCAGCTGGAGGGTCATATTTCCTGCTAACTTTTTTTAGTCAACTTTTTAAATCAATTAACAGGCAGTGTAACGAAGTAGTTTGACAAAAAGTCATTAACAAGTCTTTTAAAATATAGCTACATGACCAAAAGTATGTGGATCTTGTCGAACATCTCATTCCAAAATCATGGGCATTAATATGGAGTTGGTCCCCCCTATGCTGCTATAAGATATTAGCTGATGTAAGAAGGGCTATATAAAATAAAATTGATTGATTGATTGATATAACAGCCTCCACTCTTCTGGGAAGGCTTTCCACTAGATGTTGGAACATTGCTTCCATTCAGCCACGAGCATTAGTGAGGTCGGTCACTGATGTTGGGCGATTAGGCCTGGCTCGCAGTCGGCGTTCCAATTCATCCCAAAGGTGTTCGATGGGGTTGAGGTCAGGGCTCTGTGCAGGCCAGTCAAGTTCTTCCACACCGATCTCGACAAACCATTTCTGTATGGACCTCGCTTTGTGCACGGGGGTATTGTCATGCTGAAACAGGAAAGGGCCTAACCCCAAACTGTTGCCACAAAGTTGGAAGCACAGAATCGTCTAGAATGTCATTGTATGCTGTAGCGTTAAGATTTCCCTTCACTGGAACTAAAGGGCCTAGCCCGAACCATGAAAAACAGCCCCAGACCATTTTTCCTCCTCCACCAAAACTTTACAGTTGGCACTATGCATTGGGGCAGGTAGCGTTCTCCTGGCATCCTCTCTGGGAATCTCTCTCTGGGAATCTCTCTCTGGGAATCTCTCTCTGGGAATCTCTCTATGTATCTCTATGTATCTCTGTGTAAGTCTGTTTATCTCTATGCATCTCTATGTATATCTAAATGTATGCCAAACAAAAAGCATTGATTTCAAAGATTAGCAAACCATACAACTCCATTCACAAGGACTACTTTTAA
Organism: Coregonus sp. 'balchen'; assembly: GCA_902810595.1. NCBI lineage: Eukaryota > Metazoa > Chordata > Actinopteri > Salmoniformes > Salmonidae > Coregonus > Coregonus sp. 'balchen'. Next base: position 49,479,147 of record LR778273.1, on the reverse strand, counting down.
CAATTTACACTGAACATAAAAAAAAAACAATTTACTGGAAGAACTGTGCAGATGCAAAGTTTGGTAACAGAATTTCTGTAAAATCTCACTGTGTTTTATGTGTCCATGTTTTCCAAAACTCTGTTAAATATCTGCTCCGAATTAAGATTCAACGACGTCTGCAGAAAGAATGGGGTGTCGGCTATGACATGACACATTGACATTGAAAACATCTATTTTGGTTATTGAACTACTGTAAGGACAGTAGAGTAGAGCATAGTTCAGTATGGTACAGTAGTGTTCAGTACGGTACAATACATAGAACTATACAACCCAGACCAGATCTAGACAGAGGACTGGGAACATAACTATACAACCCAGACCATGGCAATTTGACTTGAGTTTCATTGCTTTTCTATAGGTACACTCAAAATGGCCGCCAGAGCTGTTCACCCATCATGGAACATTGACTTGAATGTTCATTGGGAATGTCCGTTCGAGTCATTCTAATTCTATGTCTGTTTGTTTGCTATGTAAATGGAACCACAGAACATGTGATCTGCCTTGCAGCAGGATATGCAGGTCACATGCCAGCACTCAATTCTGCCTTCCTAACTGTAATCTACTGTCAAGCCAAAATGTTCCCAAACTGGAGATTTAAACGTTTAAATCTCCAGTTTGGGAACATTTTGGATTCACAGTAGATTACAACGGCAATGGACAGAGAGTTGTGGATAAAATGTTAACAGTATGCTGCCATTGCTCCACGAGAATAACCTCTGCAGAGTGGCAAGTGTAGATTGTTGTTGTTGTTGTTGTTGTTGTTGTTGGCCAATTACAAGTCATTAAAGCGGCACTACAGTCATAGAGCAAAGTAAGTTAGGAGATGGTCTGGTTGAACGACCCCACCACTCGCCATCGTACAGAATGAGTTCCCGGCTGCGCCTCAAAAAAGGATAGTTTGAAATGAACCAGTTTACATTTACATTTACATTTTAGTCATTTAGCAGACGCTCTTATCCAGAGCGACTTACAGTTAGCACATACATTATTTTATCGAACCCACAACCCTGGCGTTGCAAACGCCATGCTCTACCAACTGAGCTACATCCCCTGCCGGCCATTCCCTCCCCTACCCTGGACGACGCTGGGCCAATTGTGCGCCGCCCCATGGGTCTCCCGGTCGCGGCCGGCTACGACAGAGCCTGGATTCGAACCAGGATCTCTAGTGGCACAGCTAGCACTGCGATGCAGTGCCTTAGACCACTGCGCCACTCGGGAGACTCCAGTTTGAAATGCCTTCTGTACATTTCGATCCATCCCTAATGGTACACGAATTCGTACTGAACCGTTCGGTACGGGGCCTCGGTTGGGTGCGCACTGTGAACCCTACGTTTTATGCCGTTGCCTCTTGAGTAAATCTAAGCTGAAAAAGCATTGTAGGCTATTCCGTGAAACAACCAGAGCAGGGGTACTCATCTCTTACCTTACGGTGTCTGAAGCCTGCTGGTTTTCATTGCAGGCTATTTCGCTTAAACAACTACAGCCTGCAATGTTTTTTCAGCTCAGATTTACTCGAGTCAATAGCATACAACGCAGCGTAGTCATAGCAACGCAGCGTGGGCATAGCAACGCAGTGTAGTCATAGCAACGCAGCGTAGGCATAGCAACGCAGCGTAGGCATAGCAACGCAGCGTAGTCATAGCAACGCAGCGTAGGCATAGCAACGCAGCGTAGGCATAGCAACGCAGCGTAGGCATAGCAACGCAGTGTAGGCATAGCAACGCGCAACGCAGCGTGGGCATAGCAACGCAGCATAGTCATAGCAACGCAGCGTGGGCATAGCAACGCAGCGTGGGCATAGAAACGCAGCGTAGTCATAGCAACGCAGCGTAGGCATAGCAACGCAGTGTAGGCATAGCAACGCGCAAAGCAACGTGGGCATAGCAACACAGCGTAGTCATAGCAACGCAGCGTGGGCATAGCAACACAGCGTGGGCATAGCAACGCAGCGTAGTCATAGCAACGCAGCGTGGGCATAGCAACGCAGCGTAGTCATAGCAACGCAGCGTGGGCATAGCAACGCAGCGTAGTCATAGCAACGCAGCGTAGGCATAGCAACGCAGCGTAGTCATAGCAACGCAGCGTAGGCATAGCAACGCAGCGTAGGCATAGCAACGCAGCGTGGGCATAGCAACGCAGCGTGGTCATAGCAATGCAGCGTAGTCATAGCAACGCAGCTGGGCATAGCAACGCAGCGTAGTCATAGCAACGCAGCGTGGGCATAGCAACGCAGCGTAGTCATAGCAACGCAGCGTGGGCATAGCAACGCAGCGTAGTCATAGCAACGCAGCGTAGGCATAGCAACGCAGCGTAGTCATAGCAACGCAGCGTAGGCATAGCAACGCAGCGTAGTCATAGCAACGCAGTGTAGTCATAGCAACGCAGCGTAGGCATAGCAACGCAGCGTAGGCATAGCCTATAGTTCTAGTGTTTTTATAAAAAATACAATAATTAAGTATTAATTTGGGTTCACAGTGCGGACCCAACCGAGGCCCCCGGTTCAGTATGAATACGTGTACCGTTAGGGATGGATCGACATTTACAGAATGGTTACCTGGAGAAAAATTGGGGAGTGTCATGCTTTTTTAATTTCAGTCAAGGGGAGGGTTTAGTGTTTGTTTTATCTAGTCCAGGGGAGGGTCATGTAATTTAGGGTAATTTGTAATTTAGGGTAATTTGTCATTTGTAATTGATGATATTTCTATATTTCTCAGTGTTTTAGAATTAGTTGCTTATTAGGCTATATATGGACGTCTGGCTGATGCCTCCCGTCATCTCTGATGCCTCCCCTCATCTCTGATGCCTCCCGTCATCTCTGATGCCTCCCGTCATCTCTGATGCCTCCCCTCATCTCTGATGCCTCCCCTCATCTCCCTGATGCCTCCACATCCTCTGATGCCTCCCCTCATCTCTGATGTCCCTCCACTCATCTCTGATGCCTCCCGCATCTCTGATGCCTCCCCTCATCTCTGATGCCCCCCCCTCATCTCTGATAGCTCCCCTCATCTCTGATGCCTCCCGTCATCTCTGATGCCTCCCCTCATCCTCTGATGCCTCCCTCATCTCTGATGCCTCCCCCTCATCTCTGGATGCCTCCCCCTCATCTCTGATGCCTCCCCTCATCTCTGATGCCTCCCCTCATCTTCTGATGCCTCCCCTCATCTCTGATGCCTCCCCTCATCTCTGATGGCCTCCCCTCATCTCTGATGCCTCCCCATCATCTCTGATGCTCCCCGTCATCTCTGATGCCTCCCCGTCATCTCTGATGCCTCCCGTCATCTCTGATGCCTCCCCTCATCTCTGATGCCTCCCCTCATCTCTGATGCCTCCCCTCATCTCTGATGCCTCCCCTCATCTCTGATGCCTCCCCTCATCTCTGATGCCTCCCCTCATCTCTGATGCCTCCCCTCATCTCTGATGCCTCCCGTCATCTCTGATGCCTCCCCTCATCTCTGATGCCTCCCCTCATCTCTGATGCCCCCCCTCATCTCTGATGCCTCCCGTCATCTCTGATGCCTCCCCTCATCTCTGATGCCTCCCCTCATCTCTGATGCCTCCCCTCATCTCTGATGCCTCCCCTCATCTCTGATGCCCCCCCTCATCTCTGATGCCTCCCCTCATCTCTGATGCCCCCCCCCCTCATCTCTGATGCCCCCCCCTCATCTCTGATTCTCAGCTGTGCCTATAGGCTATTTAGTGTGGTCTCGATCAAAGACTATAGGCTACGAAGTGCATGCTGGGAGAAGCACGGAGCAAAGTCATATTTCTAAGAGAGCTGCTGGGATGGTGTAAATAAAACTAGGCTGCATTACAAACTGCAATGGATATTCCAACCCTGAGCCCCGGCCTGCTCTGCTCTTGCTGATAAAAACGTTTTTGTGTGATGCCAAACCAATGGCTGTGCTGTGTAGGGCTACGATGGCAGTTCAGGAGGAGAGTCAAAGGCTTCTTCAGAAAATAATTTATGATTAGGCCTAGTCCCAAAAATGCACTTGGGTTATTGAGTTATTGACCTCACAATAAGCCAGATTCGAGTAATTTACATTGTGGTGCTGAAACTTGAAGCAGCTGTCCACATACTTTTGTATATATAGTGTACCTGGGAAAGACATGACTCTGATGCATCTGGGGATATCATTTAGTTTCTTTGACATTCGGATGCTGAGCTACAACCTTGTATAGCCGAGGAGACAAAAATGCGACTTTGCTTGGGAAGTAATCTAATTCTGTCACTATCAGTTGATTTAAGCTATTCACTTTCTGTACAATAGAAGATGCTTAAACCCCAGACAGCTTTTAGAGAAACACTTGTGACCTTCTCTCGTTGGGTTAAGCCACGGAGGAAGAGTAGTGGTCCTCTGTAGCTCAGCTGGTAGAGCACGGCGCTTGTAACGCCAGGGTAGTGGGTTCCATCCCCGGGACCACCCATACACAAAAATGTATGCACGCATGACTGTAAGTTGCTTTGGATAAAAGCGTCTGCTAAATGGCATATATATATAAGAGTAGCCAGCAGTTAAAGCTTACATTTTTCTGCGTCGGTAGGCCTACTCTGTCTGGGGTGGAAAGGTAGGCCTAACTTCTGAAAGTACCACGCTCAGATTCCTAATGACGTCTCAGATTTAATTATTTGCAAACTGGGACAGTTTCGTTGCAAACAAGACTCACTGATTTGGCATTGGAGAAGTTTAACACAGAGGCCTACCTCTCTGTCCATTCTTAGCCTGTCATTTCTATAATTTGTGTGGTATTAAAACATATTCTGCTTATATGTAAAATAACGTAGAATTGCATGAAATGTTTATCCCCCATCTACTTAGCATAATACAAAAATCCCGCCTATGGCCGCACTCTGAAAGGTGACAGAGCTAGATCGGTGTTTGGCAGACCATGAGACATCCCGAAAATCGGTCTTCTCACGAAAACGCCTGTAGCATCCGAACGGTTTGGCTTACAAACTATTATGACCAATCTACGGAAAGATGAGACACAATGGTGTCCTCTTGTTCTGCTCTACGTCTTGGGTCTGGTCTGAAGTCGGTACCGCCCATCTGCCAACTTCTGTCTGTAGCGTCCAAACAGTTTGGGTCACTGATATGACCAGTTTGGGTCACTGATATGACCCCTGTATGACCCCTGTATGACCCCTGTATGACCCCTGATATGACCCCTGTATGACCCCTGTATGACCCCTGTATGACCCCTGTATGACCCCTGTATGACCCCTCTGTGGAAAGGTGAGACTCTTACGAACACGTCGGTCCCCAGGTGAAATGAATGGAGAGTGTTTAGTGCCAAAAATAAGGGGTTAAATACATGTAAAATAGCAGTAAGGACTATCTGTTGTTCCATGTAGTGAATCTGTTATTCAATGTGTTTGTATGGGCTAATAGCAGTAAGGACTATCTGTTGTTCCATGTAGTGAATCTGTTATTCAATGTGTTTGTATGGGCTAATAGCAGTAAGGACTGTCTGTTGTTCCATGTAGTGAATCTGTTATTCAATGTGTTTGTATGGGCTAATAGCAGTAAGGGCTATCTGTTGTTCCATGTAGTGAATCTGTTATTCAATGTGTTTGTATGGGCTAATAGCAGTAAGGACTATCTGTTGTTCCATGTAGTGAATATGTTATTCAATGCGTTTGTATGGGCTAATAGCAGTAAGGACTATCTGTTGTTCCATGTAGTGAATCTGTTATTCAATGTGTTTGTATGGGCTAATAGCAGTAAGGACTATCTGTTGTTCCATGTAGTGAATCTGTTATTCAATGTGTTTGTATGGGCTAATAGCAGTAAGGACTATCTGTTGTTCCATGTAGTGAATCTGTTATTCAATGTGTTTGTATGGGCTAATAGCAGTAAGGACTATCTGTTGTTCCATGTAGTGAATCTGTTATTCAATGCGTTTGCATGGGCTAATAGCGCCCAAGTCCCAAATAAGTTATTTAACCCAAATAAGTTATTTATTATTAAGTCCAAATACAATTTTTCATCAAATAGTTTGTTTTATATTTCAAGGGGTCTTAAAATTCTAAATCAAATAGCTAAATAATCCTTGGTATGACCTTCTTAAAACAATTCCATATAGCTTAGTAGAACCCCCCCCCCCCCCCCCCCCCCCCCCTCCCTCCCTCCCCGCCGGCTTAGACTCTTATTGTACACTGAACAAAAAAACACTACATGCAACAATTTCAAAGATTTTACTGAGTTCTAAGGAAATCAGTAAATTGAAATAAATTAATTAGGCCCTAATCTATGGATTTCACATGACTGGGAATACAGATATGCATCCGTTGGTCACAGATACCTTTAAAAAAAAGAATATATTTTTTGGTGTAACCACCATTTGCCTCATGCAGCGCGACACATCTCCTTGGCATAGAGTTGATCAGGCTGTTGATTGGGTGCTGTGGAATGTTGTCCCACTCCTCTTCAATGGCTGTGCGAAGTTGCTGGAGATTGCTGGGAACTGGAACACGCTGTCGTACACGTCGATCCAGAGCATCCCAAACATGCTCAATGGGTGACATGTCTGGTAAGTATGCAGGCCATGGAAGAACTGGGACATTTTCAGCTTCCAGGAATTGTGTACAGATCCTTGCGACATGGGGCTGTGCATTATCATGCTGAAACATGAGGCGATGGCGGCGGATGAATGGCACGACAATGGGCCTCAGGTTCTCGTCACGGTATCTCTGTGCATTCAAATTGCCATTGATAAAATTCAATTGTGTTCGTTATCCGTAGCTTATGCCTGCCCGTACCATAAGTCAGACGATCCCGCAGGTGAAGAAGCCGGATGTGGAGGTCCTGGGCTGGCGTGGTTACACGTGGTCTGCGGTTGTGAGGCTGGTTGGACGTACTGCCAAATTCTCTAAAATGACTTTGAAGAAAATGGCTTATGGTAGAAAAATGTACATTCAATTCTCTGCAAACATCTCTGGTGGACATTCCTGCAGTCAGCATGACAATTGTACGCTCCCTCAAAATTGTGTTGTGTGACAAAACTGCACATTTTAGAGTGACCTTTTATTGTCACCAGCACAAGGTGCACCTGTGTAATGATCATGCTGTTTAATCATCTTCTTGATATGCCGCACCTGTCAGGTGGATGAATTATCTTGGCAAAGTAGAAATGCTCACTAACAGGGATGTAAACAAATCTGTGCACAAAATTATAGATAATAAGCTTTTTGTGCGTCTGGAAAATGTCTGGGATCTTTTATTTCAGCTCATGAAACATGGGAACAACACTTTACATGTTGCGTTTATATTTTTGTTCAGTGTAAAAGGCAGTTTTTTCTCTTTCTACCCCTACTGTAGTCTGTGAACCCACAACCTTCTGGCCCACAGCCCTGCTAGGGCAAAAACCAAAACATGCTACCGGGGGGCCCCAGGACCGAGTTTGGGAAACTCTGGCTTACAGGACGAAGGAAGAACAGTTTCTAAAACTGCATATCTAAGGGTAAACGGTAGACATGTTCCCTGCTATCCACTTTGTTTTATTCATTATTTTGGGTATAGGGGAGGGTCACCTGTTTTTTTTTCAAGCGTTCAGGGAGGGTTTAGGTGAAATATATTTTGCTGAAGGGAGGGCCATCCATTTTCATTTCTGACGGATATCAAGTCCCTACCACAAGCGGGTGGACTGAGGTTGCTGCTTATGACATGATTTGCATCTAAAAGCGGCACGCCGTTGGAGGGCCCCCTGCCTGCCGAGGGCTCTTTGCTAACTGGGCAGTTAAACACACAACCATGAAAGCCAAATCCTGGACAGCACCCTGTCGTTTTCTCCAAACATCAAGGCACTGACTCACTCCTGCAGGCTCTAATACATCCGTAGAGTATGACCTTTCCTCACATAGGAAGTGGCGCAGGTCGTCGTCCAGGGGTAACAGGTAACGTCTCCTGTTCTTGTTTAGGGGTAACAGGTAACGTCTCCTGTTCTTGTTTAGGGGTAACGGGTAACGTCTCCTGTTCTTGTTTAGGGGTAACGGGTAACGTCTCCTGTTCTTGTTTAGGGGTTACGGGTAACGTCTCCTGTTCTTGTTTAGGGGTAACAGGTAACGTCTCCTGTTCTTGTTTAGGGGTAACAGGTAACGTCTCCTGTTCTTGTTTAGGGGTAACAGGTAACGTCTCCTGTTCTTGTTTAGGGTTAACAGGTAAGAATGTCCTGGTAACCTTTAATTTCCTCTGTTCCTCTCAGCCCCTGCAGACACGTGTGTGGCTGGGGAGGAAGGCTGGTGACGAGGCACGGGAGGGGAGGGGAGGAACACCAATTGTTTAAAGTGCTCCGTCTGTCTGTTTGAACAGAACAGAGCAGTCTGCCAGATGTGTCTGTTTGAGGGAACAGAACAGAACAGAGCAGTCTGCCAGATGTGTGTCAGTCAGCCTCTACCAGACAGACCGACAGACAGCAGTGATTGGTTCTAGGAAGACACTCTTCAGCTTTACAGACTCAATGATGGTGTTTTAGCTACGCCTCCTTAAGTTGGTTAAGTTCTAGGAGTTTCTATTCAAGACAATATGTTGTTTCCATGACGTTTACAGATACCACATCAGAGGTTTTTACGTTTTTTTGAAAATCCTTTACTTATTTATTTATTTTATCCTCCAGTTAGTTAACGATATTCAAATACATTTTAGTTGGACCTCCAGTTAGTTAACGATATTCAAATACATTTTAGTTGGACCTCCAGTTAGTTAACGATATTCAAATACATTTTAGTTGGACCTCCAGTTAGTTAACGATATTCAAATACATTTTAGTTGGACCTCCAGTTAGTTAACGATATTCAAATACATTTTAGTTGGACCTCCAGTTAGTTAACGATATTCAAATACATTTTAGTTGGACCTCCAGTTAGTTAACGATATTCAAATACATTTTAGTTGGACCTCCAGTTAGTTAACGATATTCAAATACATTTTAGTTGGACCTCCAGTTAGTTAACGATATTCAAATACAATTTAGTTGGACCTCCAGTTAGTTAACGATATTCAAATACATTTTAGTTGGACCTCCAGTGAATAACACTGTGGTTACCTCTCACTAACCTGCATAGCTCTACTCTCAGCTCTACTCAAAATCAAATCAAATTGTATTTGTCACATGTGCCGAATACAACAGGTGTAGACCTTACAGTGAAATGCTTACTGACAAGCCCTTAACCAACAATGCAGTTAAGAAAATAGAGTTAAGAAAATATTTACTAAATAAATGAAAGTTAAAAAAAAGTAACAATAAAATAACAATAATGAGGCTATATTCAGGGGGTACTGGTACCGAGTCAATGTGCGGGGTACAGGTTAGTCCAGGTAATTGAGGTAATATGTACAGTGAGGGAAAAAAGTATTTGATCCCCTGCTGATTTTGTATGTTTGCCCACTGACAAAGAAATGATCAGTCTATAATTTTAATGGTAGGTTTATTTGAACAGTGAGACACAGAATAACAACAAAAAAATCCAGAAAAATGCATGTCAAAAATGTTATAAATTGATTTGCATTTTAATGAGGGAAATAAGTATTTGACCCCTCTGTAAAACATGACTTAGTACTTGGTGGCAAAACCCTTGTTGGCAATCACAGAGGTCAGACATTTCTTGGAGTTGGCCACCAGGTTTGCACACATCTCAGGAGGGATTTTGTCCCACTCCTCTTTGCAGATCTTCTCCAAGTCATTAAGGTTTCGAGGCTGACGTTTGGCAACTCGAACCTTCAGCTCCCTCCACAGATTTTCTATGGGATTAAGGTCTGGAGACTGGCTAGGCCACTCCAGGACCTTAATGTGCTTCTTCTTGAGCCACTCCTTTGCCGTGTGTTTTGGGTCATTGTCATGCTGGAATACCCATCCACGAACAATTTCCAATGCCCAGGCTGAGGGAAGGAGGTTCTCACCCAAGATTTGACGGTACATGACCCCGTCCATCGTCCCTTTGATGCGGTGAAGTTGTCCTGTCCCCTTAGCAGAAAAACACCCCCAAAGCATAATGTTTCCACCTCCATGTTTGATGGTGGGGATGGTGTTCTTGGGGTCATAGGCAGCATTCCTCCTCCTCCAAACACGGCGAGTTGAGTTGAGCCAAAGAGCTCCATTTTGGTTTCATCTGACCACAACACTTTCACCCAGTTCTCCTCTGAATTATTCAGATGTTCATTGGCAAACTTCAGACGGCCCTGTATATGTGCTTTCTTGAGCAGGTCGACCTTGCGGGGGCTGTAGGATTTCAGTCCTTCACAGGGTAGTGTGTTACCAATTGTTTTCTTGGTGACTATGGTCCCAGCTGCCTTGAGATCATTGACAAGATCCTCCCGTGTAGTTCTGGGCTGATTCCTCACCGTTCTCATGATCATTGCAACTCCACGAGGTGAGATCTTGCATGGAGCCCCAGGCCGAGGGAGATTGACAGTTCTTTTGTGTTTCTTCCATTTGTGAATAATCGCACCAACTGTTGTCACCTTCTCACCAAGCTGCTTGGCGATGGTCTTGTAGCCCATTCCAGCCTTGTGTAGGTCTACAATCTTGTCACTGACATCCTTGGAGAGCTCTTTGGTCTTGGCCATGGTGGAGAGTTTGGAATCTGATTGATTGATTGCTTCTGTGGACAGGTATCTTTTATACAGGTAACAAGCTGAGATTAGGAGCACTCCCTTTAAGAGTGTGCTCCTAATCTCAGCTCGTTACCTTTATAAAAGACACCTGGGAGCCAGAAATCTTTCTGATTGAGAGGGGGTCAAATACTTATTTCCCTCATTAAAATGCAAATCCATTGATAACATTTTTGACATGCGTTTTCTTCATTATTTTGTTGTTATTCTGTCTCACACTGTTCAAATAAACCTACCATAAAAATTATAGACTGATCATTTCTTTGTCAGTGGGCAAATGTACAAAATCAGCAGGGGATCAAATACTTTTTTCCCTCACTGTACATGTAGGTAGGGGTAAAGTAACTTTTTGAGGATCTGGGGACCCATGCCAAATCTTTTCAGCCTCCTGAGGGGGAATAGGCTTTGTTGTGCCTTCTTCACGACTGTCTTGGTGTGTTTGGACCATGATAGTTTATTGGTGATGTGGACACCAAGGAACTTGAAGCACTCAACCTGTTCCACTACAGCCCCGTCGATGAGAATGGGGGCGTGCTCGGCCCTCCTTTTCCTGTAGTCCACAATCATCTCGTTTGTCTTGATCACGTTGAAGGAGAGGTTGTTATCCTGGCACCACACGGCCAGGTCTCTGACCTCCTCCCTATAGGCTGTCTCATCGTTGTCGGTGATCAGGCCTACCACTGTTGTGTCGTCTGCAAACTTAATTATGGTGTTGGAGTCGTACTTGGCCACACACCCCTGAGGCGCCCCCGGTGTTGAGGATCAGCCTGGCAGATGTGATGTTGCCTACCCTTACCACCTGGGGGCGGCCCGTCAGGAAGTCCAGGATCCAGTTGTTCAGTCCCAGGGTCCCTAGCTTGGTGATGAGCTTGGAGGGGACTATGGTGTTGAACGCTGAGCTGTAGTCAATCAACAGCATTCTCACTTCTCTCAGCTCTGCTGTCATCTGTGGCGGCAGGGTAGCTTAGTGGTTAAGAGCGTTGTGCCAGTAACCGAAAGGTCGCTGGTTCTAATCCCCGAGCCGACTAGGTGAAAAATCTGTCGACGTGCCCTTGAGCAAGGCACTTAACCCTAATTGCTCATGTAAGTCGCTCTGGATAAGAGCGTCCGCTAAATGACTAAAATGTCAAAAATATCTAACAGTCCCACATGGTGGAACTGGAAAAGAATATTCTGTAACTTAACTGAGATTCACGACGTGTTGAATAAAGAGAAGACAATGCATGAAAAAATCCATAATTGTATAATTCTGGTGCAATTTATATCTATAGGCTACATTTAGGTTTTTCTTTCATTATTTTTTATATGGTATTAGTAATTAAGCTAAGCTTTAGGGCCTAACTGTATATCTGGTATTAGTAATTAAGCTAAGCTTTAGGGCCAAACTGTATATCTGGTATTAGTAATTAAGCTAAGCTTTAGGGCCAAACTGTATATCTGGTATTAGTAATTAAGCTAAGCTTTAGGGCCTAACTGTATATCTGGTATTAGTAATTAAGCTAAGCTTTAGGGCCAAACTGTATATCTGGTATTAGTGAATAAGCTAAGCTTTAGGGCCTAACTGTTTATCTGGTATTAGTAATTAAGCTAAGCTTTAGGGCCAAACTGTATATCTGGTCTTAGTAATTAAGCTAAGCTTTAGGGCCAAACTGTATATCTGGTATTAGTAATTAAGCTAAGCTTTAGGGCCAAACTGTATATCTGGTATTAGTAATTAAGCTAAGCTTTAGGGCCAAACTGTATATCTGGTATTAGTAATTAAGCTAAGCTTTAGGGCCTAACTGTATATATGGTATTAGTGAATAAGCTAAGCTTTAGGGCCAAACTGTATATCTGGTATTAGTGAATAAGCTAAGCTTTAGGGCCTAACTGTTTATCTG
>LR778273.1:49356615-49464115 GCA_902810595.1 Coregonus sp. 'balchen' | reverse complement strand
TTGTTGTTGTTTTTGGAGTTATTTTTTTATTTATTTCACCTTTATTTAACCAGGTAAGCCAGTTGAGAACAAGTTCTCATTTACAACTGCGACCTGGCCAAGATAAAGCAAAGCAGTGCGATAAAAACAACAACACAGAGTTACATATGGGGTAAAACAAAACATAAAGTCAAAAATACAACAGAAAATATATATACAGTGTGTGTAAATGTAGTAAGTTATGGAGGTAAGGCAATAAATAGGCTATAGTGCAAAATAATTACAATTAGTATTAACACTGGAATGATTGATGTGCAAATAGAGATACTGGGGTGTAAATGAGCAAAATAAATAACAATATGGGGATGAGGTAGTTGGGTGGGCTAATTTCAGATGGGCTGTGTACAGGTGCAGTGATCGGTAAGCTGCTCTGACAATTGATGCTTAAAGTTAGTGAGGGAGATAAGAGTCTCCAGCTTCAGAGATTTTTGCAATTCGTTCCAGTCATTTGCAGCAGAGAACTGGAAGGAATGGCGACCAAAGGAGGTGTTGGCTTTGGGGATGACCAGTGAGATATACCTGCTGGAGCGCAGACTACGGGTGGGTGCTGCTATGGTGACCAATGAGCTAAGATAAGGCGGGGATTTGCCTAGCAGTGATTTATAGATGGCCTGGAGCCAGCCAACAAGAGCGTACAGGTCACAGTGGTGGGTAGTATATGGGGCTTTGGTGACAAAACGGATGGCACTGTGATAGACTACATCCAATTTGCTGAGTAGAGTGTTGGAGGCTATTTTGTAAATGACATCGCCGAAGTCAAGGATCGGTAGGATAGTCCGTTTTACGAGGGCATGTTTGGCAGCATGAGTGAAGGAGGCTTTGTTGCGAAATAGGAAGCAGATTCTATATTTAACTTTGGATTGGAGATTCTTAATGTGAGTCTGGAAGGAGAGTTTACAGTCTAACCAGACACCTAGGTATTTGTAGTTGTCCACATACTCTAGGTCAGACCTGTCGAGAGTAGTGATTCTAGTCGGGTGGGCGGGTGCCAGCAGCGTTCGATTGAAGAGCATGCATTTAGTTTTACTAGTGTTTAAGAGCAGTTGGATGCTACTGAAGGAGTGTTGTATGGCATTGAAGCTCGTTTGGAGGTTTGTTAACACAGTGTCCAATGAAGGGCCAGATGTATACAAAATGGTGTCGTCTGCGTAGAGGTGGATCTGAGAGTCACCAGCAGCAAGTGCGACATCATTGATATACACGGAGAAAAGAGTCGGCCCAAGAATTGAACCCTGTGGCACCCCCATAGAGACTGCCATAGGTCCAGACAACAGGCCCTCTGATTTGACACATTGAACTCTATCTGAGAAGTAGTTGGTGAACCAGGCGAGGCAGTCATTAGAGAAACCAAGGCTATTTAGTCTGCCAATAAGAATGCGGTGGTTGACAGAGTCGAAAGCCTTGGCCAGGTCGATGAAGACGGCTGCACAGTACTGTCTATTATCGATCGCGGTTATAATATCATTTAGGACCTTGAGCGTGGGTGAGGTGCACCCATGACCAGCTCGGAAACCGGATTGCATAGCGGAGAAGGTACGGTGGGATTCGAAATGGTCGGTGATCTGTTTGTTAACTTGGCTTTCAAAAACTTTCGAAAGGCAGGGCAGGATGGATATAGGTCTGTAACAGTTTGGATCTAGAGTGTCACCCCCCTTTGAAGAGGGGGATGACCGCGGCAGCTTTCCAATCTCTGGGGATCTCAGACGTTACGAAAGAGAGGTTGAACAGGCTAGTAATAGGGGTTGCGACAATTTCGGCGGCTAGTTTTAGAAAGAAAGGGTCCAGATTGTCTAGCCCAGATGATTTGTAGGGGTCCAGATTTTGCAGCTCTTTCAGAACATCAGCTGTCTGAATTTGTGTGAAGGAGAAGCGAAGGGGGCATGGGCAAGTTGCTGCGGAGGGTGCAGAGCTGGTGGCCGGGGTAGTGGTAGCCAGGTGGAAAGCATGGCCAGCCGTAGCAAAATGCTTGTTGAAATTCTCGATTATTGTAGATTTATCGGTGGTGATAGTGTTTCCTAGCCTCAGTGCAGTGGGCAGCTGGGAGGAAGTGCTCTTATTCTCCATGGACTTTACAGTGTCCCAAAACTTTTTGGAGTTAGTGCTACAGGATGCACATTTCTGTTTGAAAAAGTTAGCCTTTGCTTTCCTGACTGCTTGTGTATATTGGTTCCTAACTTCCCTGAAAAGTTGCATATCGCGGGGGCTATTTGATGCTAATGCAGTACGCCACAGGATGTTTTTGTGCTGGTTAAGGGCAGTAAAGTCTGAGGAGAACCAGGGGCTATATCTGTTCTTAGTTCTGTATTTTTTGAATGGGGCATGTTTATTTAAGATTGAGAGGAAATTACTTTCAAAGAACAACCAGGCATCCTCTACTGACGGAATGAGATCTATATCCATCCAGGATACCTGGGCCAGGTCAATTAGGAAGGCCTGCTCGCTAAAGTGTTTTAGGGAGCGTTTGACAGTGATGAGGGGTGGTCGTTTGACCGCGGACCCGTTACGGACGCAGGCAATAAGGCAGTGATCGCTGAGATCCTGGATGAAGACAGCGGAGGTGTATTTAGAGGGTAAGTTAGTCAGGATGATATCTATGAGGGTACCGATGTTTACGGATTTAGGGTTGTACCTGGTAGGTTCGTTGATAATTTGTGTGAGATTGAGGGCATCTAGTTTAGATTGTAGGATGGCCGGGGTATTAAGCATATCCCAATTTAGGTCACCAAGCAGTACGAACTCTGAGGATAAATGGGGGGCAATCAATTCACATATGGTGTCCAGGGCACAGCTGGGGGCTGAGGGGGGTCTGTAGCAAGTGGCAACAGTGAGAGACTTATTTCTGGAAAGGTGGATTTTTAGAAGTAGAAGCTCAAACTGTTTGGGCACAGACCTGGATAGTATGATAGAGCTCTACAGGCTATCTCTACAGTAGATTGCAACTCCAACCCCTTTGGCAGTTCTATCTAGACTGAAAATGTTGTAGTTGGGGATGGACATTTCAGAATTTTTGGTGGCCTTCCTAAGCCAGGATTCAGACACTGCTAGAACATCAGGGTTGGCGGAGTGTGCTAACGCAGTGAATAACTCAAACTTAGGGAGGAGACTTCTGATATTAACATGCAAGAAACCAAGGCTTTTACGGTTACAGAAGTCAACAAATGATAGCTCCTGGGGAGTAGGAGTGATACTGGGGGCTGCAGGGCCTGGGTTAGCCTCTACATCACCAGAGGAACAGAGGAAGACTAGAATAAGGATACGGCTAAAGGCTTTAAGAACTGGTCTTCTAGTGCGTTGGGTACAGAGAATAAAGGGGGCAGATTTCCGGGCGTTGTAGAAAAGATTCAGGGCATTATGTACAGACAAGGATATGGAAGGATATGAGTACAGTGGAGGTAAACCTAAGCGTTGGGTAACAATGAAAGAGATAGCATCACTGGAGGCACCGATTGAGCCGGTCTCAGCGTGTATGGGGGGTGATAATTATTTGGTGATTATTTCACTGATCCATGTTTAGTCTGAAGTGAGCTGAGGAGAGATGGTTCAGAGTTTAAAACCATCCACTTTCAACCAAATCCCTTTACGAGAGAGAGAGAAACTGGAGACAGAGGGAGAGCGAGAGAGAAGGAGAGAGAGAGAGAGAAGGTAGCTCGAAGCTATTATAGGAGAGAGATATCGAGATAGAGATGCGCTTGAGTATATCACCGATAGCGAGAAGGCGAGATCGCGATAGACGTCCGATCGCCTTCGCTCGCTACGTCTCGAGATAGATCTTCTCTCGCATCTAGTTGCCGCGTTTGATCGATTTTGCAGGCGTTGAGTGCTCTCTCTCTCTCTCTCTCTCTTCTCGCTGCTCTCTCTCTCTATCTCTCTCTGCTACCGCTCCTTTCTCTACTCTCTCTCTCCCCGTCGCCCTTTTGCCCGCTTCCTCGCCTTCCCCCTCTGCGCCCGCGCTCTCTCTCCCTCCTCTGTCGTATCTGGCTGCCTGGCCGGACTTCTCTCTCTCTCTCTCCTTCGCTCTCTCTCTCCGCTCTCTCTCTTCTCCTCTTCTCTCTTCTCTCTCCTCTCTACTTGCTCTCTCTCTTCTCTCTTCTCTCTCTCCTTCTCTCTCTCTCGCTCTGCTCTTCTCTCCTCTCTCGGGTTTTTCTCTTTTCCTCTCTGTAGCGATCGCTCTCATCTCGTACTCTCTCTAGATATAGGAGAGCTAAGAGAGATAGATATATAAGGAAATTGAGAGAGAGAGATATGAGAGACAGAGAGAGACAGAGATAGAGATAGCAATAGAGGGACGAGAGAGAATGGAGATGAGAGAGAGAGCAATAGAGTGGAGAGAGAGAGAGACATGACAGAGAGACGAGAGCTAGGAGATCCTATAGAGAGGGAGAGAGACAAACAGAGAGAGACAGAGAGAGAGGCCATAGAGGGGAGAGAGCGAGGAGAGATAGAGAGGAGAGATAGACATATAGAAGAAATACATATAGATAGAGAGAGAGAGATAGAGAGAGAGAGAGAGAGAGAGAGAGAGGATACAGATGAGAGAGAGATAGAGAGACGAGAATATACAGAGAGCGAGCGAGAGAGAGAAAGAGAGAGAGAGAGAGAGAGAGGGGGTGGGGTGAAGTTGAATACTTATGGAAAGATAGAGATAGACCTAGAGACCAGAGAAGACAGAGACCGAGAGAGAGAGAGAGGAGAGGGGGGGAGAGAGAATTAGAGAGAGAGAGGAGCGAAGAGAGAGAGGCGGATACATAGATAGAGAGAGAGACATAGAGAGAATAGAGAGAGAGAGAGCGATAGAGAGAGAGAGACAGCTGATAGAGAGACAGAGAAGACATATGATAGGCCGGGAGAATTGGGAGAGAGAATTTTATTTCACTTTTGTTTACTATCTAATCTACTTCACTTGCTTTGGCCAATGTTAACCCACACATTTCCCATGCCAATAAGAAAAGCCCCTTAGTAGCCCTTAAATTGAAATTGAAATTTGCCATTGAGAGAGAGAGGAGGAGAGAGAGAGAGAGCGAGAGACAGCTAGAGAGAGAGAGAGCGAGAGAGAGAGAGAGAGATAGAGAGAGATGATATATATATATATAGAGATAGAGAGACATATATAAGAGAATAAGATAGAGATAGATAGAGATATCTAGAGAGATAGAGAGAGAGACAGAGAGAGATAGAGAGAGAGAGCAGAGAGGGACCGAAGAGAGACATAGAGAATGAGATATACATTCTATCAAGAATATATATAGAGAGATACAGATATTATATATATATCTAGTAGAGATAGATAGATATTGATATATAGAGACTATATAATAGATATTATATCTATATATTCAGATATATATATATATTATATATGCGATAGATATATATATATATAACAGATAGATATACAATTATATATACAATATATATAAACATAGATATATACATATATATTCTAGATATATACATTATATACTATATATAATTATATACCTATATAATATATATATATATATATATATATATATCTAATATCTATATATCTCTATTATATATATACTATACATCATACTTAATACATATATATATATATATCATATATATATAATATACTATATATATATAGATATATATATCATATCCTATATATATATATATATATATAACATATATTATGCATATACCCCATTTTCCATCCATTTTCTATGTTTCATTAACTCTCTCTTTTTGGTATTTGCTGCTTTCCCATGTGAATGTCTAAATAAGTCTATCAAGTAATCACCCGACAACCATCACCATGGGCTGGTATGATAATGGGTTCAATGATCCCCAGGCAGCAGCCAATCAGAGTTTGATTTTTGAGTGCATTCGAAACTATTCAGAACCTCTTTACTTTTCCCACATTTTTGTTCGTACGATCCCTATTCTAAAATCGTCTGCTCATTCCTGCCGCTGAAAACTCCCCCACAAGCATGTCATTATCGTCAAAATTTCGCCTTGCTAAGAGCTGGCCGCCCCCACTGGCCCGGTCCACTGTAAGTGGCTGTTATTGTTGAGGAATGTCTAAGGAGGGGGGGGGGTTGGGGCGAACTCGGCTCAAGCTCCCACAAGCAATGATGACATTATGCTGCGCCCCATGCTTCCCTAGGTATGGGCCATTTTCCTCCAGACGTGATGCTTGGCATTCATGGCCAAGAGTCATCTGGTTTCGTCGAACCAGAGAATCTTGTTTCTTCTCATGGTCCTGGAGTGTCTTTCGGTGCCTTTTGGCAAACTTCCAGCGGGGCTGTCCTATCGCTGAGAGGTTGTAACGTGTGTTAAACGTAGCCTGTTTAAGGTGTGTTCAAGAGGAAGAGTGTAAGGTGTGTTCCGCTCTTCTCTTCCTACCTTTTCATTCTTCCTCTCTTTCTATCTCTCTCTTCCTTCTCTTCTCTCCTCCCTCTCCTGCTCCTCTCCGGGTGGCTCCCCCTCCCTCCCCTCCCCTCCCCTCCCCCTCCCTCTCCCTTCTCCTCTCCTTCTCTCTCTCTCTCTCTCTCCTCTCAATACTCAGTCTCTCCATCCTCTCCTCTCCTCCCTCCTCTCCTGCTCCTCTCCTCTCCTGCTCCTCCTCTCCTCTCCTCTCCCTCTCCCAGTCGCCGCTCCTCTCAATCCCTCAGATCTACCTTATCGCCCTATCTTATAAGAAGTCGTTGATAGCCACCAGTTCCTGATCGCGGTGGTGTCGCTCTTTGTTTTTTGTTGTGGCAACTCTCATAGAAGTCCATACCTCCTCCTGGAAACGCAGTCTTGCAGAGCCACTGATGTTCTCCAGACAGACTCCCAAGGCCACTCATCCGGGATACATTCCATCATCCCTACTCACGGAGGTGAGGAAAACAACACACATTAACAATAGGAACAAGCACACAGCACTAACTTCAAGTTAGCACTGATATACAAACATTAAGGACACCTCTCTTTCCATAACATAGACTGGCCAGGTGAAAGTTATGATACCTTGTCCCAACAGAATTTCAGTAGGCTTATAAGGAAGGGCATTTAACATGCATAGCATTTACACAAATGACTGATGATTGGCTAAGAAATAGGGTCGGGCATTGCTAGTGGGTAGAGCGTTGTTGTGCCAGTAACCTAAGGTTGCTGGTTCTAATCCCGACCAAATAGGTGAAAAATCCTGTCGAGTGCCCTTGAGCAAGAGCAATTAACCCTAATTCTCCTGGTAAGTCCGGCCTTCTGGGATAAGACGTCTGCTAAATTACAAAAAAAAAAAAAAAAAAAAAAAAAAAAAAATGATAAAAAGATTGGGGGGGCCTGTTTTGGTTAGACTCCGTGGCGGCTTTTGACAATATCGATCAGTCTGCTGCTGGTTTTTACACCCCCTACTATACGGGATAAAAAGTTACCTGTCTAACAGAACGAAAACTTTTACCGTTCCCCCAAGGGCACGCTGTCTAGCCCCTACTTTTTTTCCAATCTTTATTAACCAACCTCTTAGATCTGGCCCTTTTTTTCTCACATTTTCCGCCTAAATTACATACCCAAATCTAACTGGCCTGTAGCTGCTGCCTTGGCAGAACTATGGGATCCAAATAAACCCCAGGAAGAGTAGCTGCTGCCGTTGGCAGGAACTACACTCATGGTGATCCATAATAAAAGCCCCAGAAGAGTAGCTGCTGCCTTGGCAGGACTAATTCTGGGGATCCATAAAACCCCATGAGAGTAGCTGCTGCCTTGGCATGAACTCATGGGGATCCTAATAACCACCAGGAATAGTAAGCTGGCTGCCTTGGCAGGAACTAATGGGGATCCATAATAAACCCCAGGAAGAGTAGCTGCGCCTTGGCAGGAACTAATGGTTGATCAATAATAATACAAATACATGGATGTGTTGTGTGCCAAATTCAGAGGGTGAATGGCAAGACAACATATTTAAGTGCCCTTTGAACAACGGGGGTATTGTAGTAGGCTTCCCCGGCACAAACCATTTTGGTTGTCAAGGAAACTGCAATGCTGCTGGGTTTTTCAAGAGCTCAACATTTCCCGGGTGTATCAGATGGTCCACCAACCCCAAAGGACTGCCAGCCAACTTGACAACAACTGTGGGAAGCATTGGAAGTCAACATGGGGCCACCTCCCGGTGGAACGCTTTCCTTCGACACCTTGTAGAGTCCACGCCCCGACGAATTGAGGCTGTTCTGAGGGCAAACGGGTGTGATGGGGGTGGATTGGCTGGGTGGGGTTGGGGGTGTAGATGGTAGGGGTGTTGTATTTGTGTCTTTTTTTTTGTTTTTGTTGTTTTTTCTTTGTTTTGCGTTTTTTTTTTCTTTTTTTGTTTTTTCTTTTTTTTTTTTTTTTTATTTTTTTTTTTTTTCTATTTTTTTTGTCTAATATTGTTTTTTTTTTTGGAGTTTTTTTTTTTTTTTTTCTTTATCATTTCCGGGCCCACACTCGCCCCGCGGTCACAGCACCAAGCTGTTTACTGATCTCATATTTTGCTCCTTTTTTATTTTGTAATGTCGGTTTTTTTTGTCTTTTGTTGTTTTGTTTGTTTGTTTTTTTTTGTATATATTTTTAATTTGGGGGGGGGGTGCAACTCAATATTAGATTGTGTTCCTAATGTTTGGTACATCTCAGTGACTTTCCCTTTGCCTTTGTATTTGAAAGAGAACAAATGTCGGACACACTATATGTCACAGCATAGATTAAAGTGAGGTTTGTAGTAAATGTTGAGTGAATCGTCCTTCCCTCTCTGTGCAAATGACACCCATTACAGGCCCGAAATTAACAGTGCCAGGAAGGCAGGAAAAAGAGGTCAAATCTTGCGTGTCAGCAAGACCAGAGAATCTTGTTTCTCATGGTCTGAGATCCTTTAGAGGGTGCCCTTTGTGTCACTATCCAAAAGCGGGCTGTCATGGTGCCTTTTAACTGAGGAGTGGCTCCTTCCTGGCCACTCTACCATAAGGGCCTGATTGGTGGGAGGCTGGCAGGAATGGTTGGTCCTTCTGGAATGTTTTTTTTCTTCCCATTTCCCCTCGAGACTCTGGACTCTGTCAGAGTGTACCATCCGGGTCTGGTCACCTACCTGACCATAGGCCCTTCTCCCTTATTCCTCATTTTGGCCGGCGTTTTCCCTTAGGAAGATATCTTGCTTGGTGGTTCCAAACTTCTTCCATTTAAAATGATGGAGGGCCACGGTGTCTTGGGGACCTTTCAATGCTGTAGACATTATTTGGTACCTCCCCAGATCTGTGCCGTCGACACAATCCCTGTCTCTACTCTACAGACCATTCCTTCGAACCCTCATACTCCTTTGTTTTTCTTTTTCTTATCTTTCCTTGCTCTGACAGGCCTGACTGTCACTTGGGGGACCTTATATAGACAGGTTGGGCCTTTCCAAATCAATGTCCAATCAATAGAATTTACCACAGGTGGACCCAATTCAGTTTTAGAAACCTCTCAAGGGATTGATCAAATGAAACAGGATGCATCGGAGCCAATTTCGAGTCGTCATAGCCAAAGGTCTAATACTTTGTAACGCAGATATTTTTCGGTTTATTTTAATTTTATAAATGTGCTCCAATTTTTCTACAAAACCTGTTTTCGGTTTGTCATTATGGGGTAATGTGGTGGAGATCCAATGAGGAAAACACTTGATTTGTCTCCTGAGTGCGCAGGTGGTCTGTGCCATAAGATCCCTGGTTCGAATCCAGGCTCTGTCCAGCCGTCCCGCGACCGGGTACTCATGAGCGGCTCAACACATTGTGCCCCATCGTCCGTCCAGATTGTAGGGTATTTAATGTCCGGCATGGATGTTAGCTCCTGTTGATAGAGCATGGTGTTTGCACAACGCCAGGGTTTGGGTTTTCGATTCCCATGGGGGGCCAGTATAAAAAAAATAAAAAAATAAAAAATAATAATAATTGGTATTCACTAACTGTAAGTCGCTCTGGATAAGAGCGTCTGCTAAATGACTAAACTGTAAATGTAATGTAAAATGATTTAATCCATATTTATAATAAGGCTGTACGTAACAAAATGTGGAAAAAAGTAAAGGGGTCGAATAGCTTTCCAAATGCTCTGTAAGTTACACCGTAGTTCCATAAAGATACATAAGAGACCGTAACCACCCAATAGCACTGTCCCCGGCTATAAGTCGCTGGAACAGCTTTACGTATATACCATCAAGTACCATCACTACCCATAACGATACCATCAATACCTCACCTACTCAATACCATTCAATTCCTCCGATTAGATACCCATCACTACCATTCGGATCCTCCCAGTGGATACCTTCAATACCATTCATTACCTCCCAGTAGATAGCCATCAATACCATTCAAGTACTCCTAGTAGATACCGTCAATACCATGGGTCCAAAAAACCCAGGAAAGTAGCTGCTGCCCTTGGCAGGAACTAATGGGATCCATAATAAACCCCAGGAAGAGTAGTTTGTGCCTTGGCGGGAACTAATGGGGATCCATAATAAACCCCAGGAAGAGTAGCTGCTCCCTTGCGGGGAACTAATGGGGATCCATAATAAATACAAATACATGGATTGTGTATGTGTGCCATTCAGAGGGTGAATGGGCAAGACAAAATATTTAAGTGCCTTTGAACGGGGTATGGTAGTAGGTTCCAGGCACACCATTTTGTGTCAAGAACTGCAATGCTGCTGGGTTTTTCAGGCTCAACAGTTTCCCGTGTGTATCAAGAATGGTCCACCACCCAAAGGACATCCAGCCAACTTGACACAACTGTGGGAAGCATTGGAGTCAACATGGGCCAGCATCCCTGTGGAACGCTTTCGACACCTTGTAGAGTCCACGCCCCGACGAATTGAGGGTGTTCTGAGGGCAAACGGGTGGAGGGGGGGGGGGGGGGGGGGGGGGGGGGGGGGGTGCAACTCAATATTAGGATGGTGTTCCTAATGTTTGGTACACTCAGTGACTTTCCCTTTGCCTTTGTATTTGAAAGAGAACAAAAGGTCTGACACACATATATTCACAATAGATTAAAGTGAGTTTTGATAGTAAATGTTAGTGAATAGGTCTTCCCTCTCTGTGCAATGACACCATTAACAGGCCAGAATTAACTTGCCATGAATTCAGGCCAAAGAGTTCAATCTTGCTTTCATCAGACCAGAGAATCTTGTTTCTCATGGTCTGAGAGTCCTTTAGGTGCCTTTTTGTCAAACTCCAAGCGGGCTGTCATGTGCCTTTTACTGAGGAGTGGCTTCCTTCTGGCCACTCTACCATAAAGGCCTGATTGGTGGAGTGCTGCAGAGATGGTTGTCCTTCTGGAAGGTTTTCCCATTTCCCCCGAGGAACTCTGGAGCTCTGTCAGAGTGACCATCGGGTTCTTGGTCACCTACCTGACCAAGGCCCTTCTCCCCTGATTCCTCAGTTTGGCCGGGTGGCCAGCTTTAGGAAGAGTCTTGGTGGTTCCAAACTTCTTCCATTTAAGAATGATGGAGGCCACGGTGTTCTTGGGGACCTTCAATGCTGTAGACATTATTTGGTACCCTTCCCCAGATCTGTGCCTCGACACAATCCTGTCTCTGAGCTCTACAGACAATTCCTTCGACCTCATAGCCTGGTTTCTGCTCTGACATGCACTGTCAACTGTGGGACCTTATATAGACAGGTGTGCCTTTCCAAATCATGTCCAATCAATAGAATTTACCACAGGTGGACTCCAATTAAGTTGTAGAAACATCTCAAGGATGATCAATGGAAACAGGATGCATCGGAGCTCAATTTCGAGTCTCATAGCAAAAGGTCTGAATACTTATGTAAATAAGATATTTCTGTTTTATTTTATTTTATAAATGTGCTAAAATTTCTAAAAACCTGTTTTCGGTTTGTCATTATGGGGTATTGTGTGGAGATTCATGAGGAAAACAATTGATTTGTCTCCTGAGTGGCGCAGTGGTCTGTGCCACTAGAGATCCTGGTTCGAATCCAGGCTCTGTCGCAGCCGGCCGCGACCGGGAGACTCATGGGCGGCGCACAATTGGCCCAGCGTCGTCCAGGGTAGGGGAGGGAATGGCCGGCAGGGATGTAGCTCAGTTGATAGAGCATGGTGTTTGCAACGCCAGGGTTGTGGGTTCGATTCCCATGGGGGGCCAGTATAAAAAAATAAAAAAATAAAAAAATAATAATAATTGTATTCACTAACTGTAAGTCGCTCTGGATAAGAGCGTCTGCTAAATGACTAAAATGTAAATGTAATGTAAAATGATTTAATCCATTTTAGAATAAGGCTGTAACGTAACAAAATGTGGAAAAAGTAAAGGGGTCTGAATACTTTCCAAATGCTCTGTAAGTTACCGTAAGTTACCATAAGATAACATAAGATACCGTACCACCCAATAGCACTGTCACCCGGCTATAGTCGCTGGAACAGATTTACGTAGATACCATCAATACCATCACTACCATCACTACCATCAATACCATCACTACCATCAATACCATCAATACCTCCGAGTAGATACCATCAATACCATTCAGGATCTCCCAGTGGATACCTTCAATACCATTCAGTACCTCCCAGTAGATACCATCAATACCATTCAGTACCTCCTAGTAGATACCGTCAATACCATTCAGTACCTCCCAGTAGATACTGTCAATACCATTCAGTACCTCCGAGTAGATACCATCAATACATCAGGATCTCCAGTAGATACCATCATACCATTCAGTACCTCTAGTAGTTTACCATCAATACCATCAATACCTCCAGAGTACCATCAATACCATTCAGTACCTCCAGTAGATACCATCAATACCATTCAGTACCTCCCATAGATACCATCACTACCATTCAGTAACTCCCAGTAGATACCGTCAATACCATTCAGTACCTCCCAGTAGATACCGTCAATACCATTCAGTACCTCCCAGTAGATACCATCACTACCATTCAGTACTTCCTAGTAGATACCGTCAATACCATTCAGTACCTCCCAATAGATACCATCAATACAATTCAGGATCTCCCAGTAGATACTATCAATACCATTCAGTACCTCCTAGTAGATACATCAATACATTCAGTACCTCCTACAGTAGTACCATCAATACCATTCGTAATACAGTAGATACCATCAATACCATTAGTACCTCCCAGTAGATACCATCAATACCATTCAGTACCTCCCAGTAGATACCATCAATACCATTCAGTACCTCCCAGTAGATACCATCAATACAATTCAGGATCTCCCAGTAGATACCATCAATACCATTCAGTACCTCCCAATAGATACCATCAATACCATTCAGTACCTCCCAGTAGATACCATCAATACCATTCAGTACCTCCCAGTAGATACCATCAATACCATTCAGTACCTCCCAGTAGATACCATCAATACCGTTCAGTACCTCCCAGTAGATACCATCAATACAATTCAGGATCTACCAGTAGATACCATCAATACCATTCAGTACCTCCAATAGATACCATCAATTACCATTCAGTACCTCCCAGTAGATACCATCAATACCATTCAGTACCTCCCAGTAGATACCATCAATACCATTCAGTACCTCCCAGTAGATACCATCAATACCATTCAGTACCTCCCAGTAGATACCATCAATACCATTCAGTACCTCCCAATAGATACCATCAATACCATTCAGTACCTCCCAGTAGATACCATCAATACCATTCAGTACCTCCCAGTAGATACCATCAATACCATTCAGTACCTCCCAGTAGATACCATCAATACCATTCAGTACCTCCCAGTAGATACCATCAATACCATTCAGTACCTCCTAGTAGAAACCATCAATACCATTCAGGATCTCCCAGTAGATACCATCAATATCATTCAGTACCTCCCAATAGATACCATCAATACCATTCAGGATCTCCCAGTAGATACCGTCAATATCATTTAGTACCTCCGAGTAGATACCGTCAATATCATTCAGTACCTCCGAGTAGATACCGTCAATATCATTCAATACCTCCCAGTAGATACCGTCAATATCATTCAATACCTCCCAGTAGATACCGTCAATACCATTCAGTAACTCCCAGTAGATACCGTCAATACCATTCAGTACCTCCCAGTAGATACCGTCAATACCATTCAGTACCTCCCAGTAGATACCATCAATACCATTCAGTACCTCCCAGTAGATACCATCAATACCATTCAGTACCTCCCAGTAGATACCATCAATACCATTCAGTACCTCCCAGTAGATACCATCAATACCATTCAGTACCTCCTAGTAGATACCATCAATACCATTCAGTACCTCCCAGTAGATACCATCAATACCATTCAGTACCTCCCAGTAGATACCATCAATACCATTCAGTACTCCCAGTAGATACCATCAATACCATTCAGTACCTCCCAGTAGATACCATCAATACCATTCAGTACATCCCAGTAGATACCATCATACCATTCAGTACCTCCCAGTAGATACCATCAATACCATTCAGTACTCCTCAGTAGATACCATCAATACCATTCAGTATCCTCCCAATAGATACCATCAATATCATTCAGGATCTCCCAGTAGATACCGTCAATATCATTCAGTACCTCCGAGTAGATACCGTCAATATCATTCAGTACCTCCGAGTAGATACCGTCAATATCATTCAGTACCTCCGAGTAGATACCGTCAATATCATTCAGTACCTCCGAGTAGATACCGTCAATATCATTCAGTATAAAGTATTCCTTCTAACCCCCCCCCCCCCCCCCCCAAATTGTAAAGTGGTTATCCCACTGGCTATAGGGTGAACGCACCAATTTGTGAGTCGCTCTGGCTAAGAGCGTCTTGCTAAATGACGTTAATGTGCCCTTGAGCAAGGCACTTAACCCTAATTGCTCCTGTAAGTCGCTCTGGTAAGAGCGTCTGCTAAATGACTAAAATGTTAAATGTAAATACCATCAATACCATTCAGGATCTCCCAGTAGATACCATCAATACCATTCAGTACCTCCCAGTAGATACCAGCAATACCATTCAGTACCTCCCAGTAGATACCATCAATACCATTCAGTACCTCCCAGTAGATACCATCAATACCATTCAGTACCTCCCAGTAGATACCATCAATACCATTCAGTACCTCCCAGTAGATACCATCAATACCATTCAGTACCTCCAGTAGATACCATCAATACCATTCAGTACTCCCAGTAGATACCCATCATACCATTCAGGACCTCCCAGTAGATTACCATCAATACCATTCAGTAACTCCCAGTAGATACCATCAATACCATTCAGTACCTCCCAGTAGATACCATCAATACCATTCAGTACCTCCCAGTAGATACCATCAATACCATTCAGTACCTCCCAGTAGATACCATCAATACCATTCAGTACCTCCCAGTAGATACATCAATACCCATTCAGTACCTCCAGTAGATACATCAATACCATTCAGTACCCTCCCAGTAGATACCATCAATACCATTCAGTACCTCCCAGTAGATACCATCAATACCATTCAGTACCTCCCAGGTAGATACCATCAATACCATTCAGAGTACCTCCCAATAGATACCATCAATACCATCAGTAACCTCCCAGTAGATACCATCAATACATTCAGTACCTCTAGTAGATACCATCAATACCATCAGGATCTCCCCAGTAGATACCATCAATACCATTCAGTACCTCCTAGTAGATACCATCAATACCATTCAGTTACCTCCCAGTAGGATACCAGCAATACCATTCAGTACCTCCAGTAGATACCATCAATACCTTCAGTACCTCCTAGTAGATACCATCAATACCATTCAGTACCTCCTAGTAGATACCATCAATACCATTCAGGATCTCCCAGTAGATACCATCAATACCATTCAGTACCTCCCAGTAGATACCAGCAATACCATTCAGTACCTCCCAGTAGATACCATCAATACCATTCAGTACCTCCCAGTAGATACCATCAATACCATTCAGTTAACCTCCCAGTAGATACCATCAATACCATTCAGTACCTCCCAGTAGATACCATCAATACCATTCAGTACCTCCCAGTTAGATACATCAATACCATTCAGTACCTCCCAGTAGATACCATCAATACCATTCAGTACCTCCCAGTAGATACCATCAATACCATTCAGTACCTCCCAGTAGATACCATCAATACCATTCAGTACCTCCCAGTAGATACCATCAATACCATTCAGTACCTCCCAGTAGATACCATCAATACCATTCAGTACCTCCCAATAGATACAGTGCCTTGCAAAAGTATTCATCCCCCTTGGCGTTTTTTCCTATTTTGTTGCATTACAACCTGTCATTTAAATTGAGTTTTATTTGGATTTCATGTAATGGACATACACAAAATAGTCCAAATTGGTGAACTGAAATGAAAAAAATAACTTGTTTCAATAAATTCTTAAAAATAAATAACGGAAAAGTGGTGTGTGCATATGTATTCACCCCCTTTGCTCTGAAGCCCCTAAATAAGATCTGGTGCAACCAATTGCCTTCAGAAGTCACATAATTAGTTAGATTGCACACAGGTGGACTTTATTTAAGTGTCACATGATCTGTCACATGATCTCAGTATACAGTGAGGGAAAAAAGTATTTGATCCCCTGCTGATTTTGTACGTTTGCCCACTGACAAAGAAATGATCAGTCTATCATTTTAATGGTAGGTTTATTTGAACAGTGAGAGACAGAATAACAACAAAAGAATCCAGAAAAAACGCATGTCAAAAATGTTATACATTGATTTGCATTTTAATGAGGGAAATAAGTATTTGACCCCCTCTCAATCAGAAAGATTTCTGGCTCCCAGGTGTCTTTTATACAGGTAACGAGCAGAGATTAGGAGCACACTCTTAAAGGGAGTGCTCCTAATCTCAGTTTGTTACCTGTATAAAAGACACCTGTCCACAGAAGCAATCAATCAATCAGAATCCAAACTCTCCACCATGGCCAAGACCAATGAGAGGAGGTAGAAACATTATGCTTTGGGGGTGTTTTTCTGCTAAGGGGACAGGACACTTCACCGCATCAAAGGGACGATGGACGGACCATGTACCGTCAAAATCTTGGGTGAGAACCTCCTTCCCTCAGCCAGGGCATTGAAAATGGGTCGTGGATGGGTATTTCAGCATGACAATGACCCAAAACACACGGCCAAGGCAACAAAGGAGTGGCTCAAGAAGAAGCACATTAAGGTCCTGGAGTGGCCTAGCCAGTCTCCAGACCTTAATCCCATAGAAAATATGTGGAGGGAGCTGAAGGTTTGAGTTGCCAAAGTCAGCCCTCGAAACCTTTAATGACTTGGAGAAGATCTGCAAAGAGGAGTGGGGACAAAATCCCTCCTGAGATGTGTGCAAACCTGGTGGCCCAACTACAAGAAACGTCTGACCTCTGTGATTGCCAACAAGGGTTTTGCCACCAAGTACTAAGTCATGTTTTGCAGAGGGGTCAAATACTTTTTTCCCTCACTGTATATACACCTTTTCTGACAGGCCCCAGAGTCTGCAACACCACTAAGCAAGGGGAACCACCAAGCAAGCGGCACAGAAGTACAGATCAGGGTTGGGTTATAAAAAAAATATCAGAAACTTTGAACATCCCACGGAGCAACATTAAATCCATTATTAACAAATATGGCACCACAACAAACCTGCCAAGAGAGGGCCGCCCACCAAAACTCATGGACCAGGCAAGGAGGGCATTAATCAGAAAGGCAACAAAGAGACCAAAGATAACCCTGAAGGAGCTGCAAAGCTCCACAGGGGAGATTGGAGTATCTGTCCATAGGACCACATTAAGCCGTACACTCCACAGAGCTGGGCTTTACGGAAGAGTGGCCAGAAAAAAGCCATTGCATAAAGACAAAAATAAGCAAACACGTTTGGTGTTCGCCAAAAGGCATGTGGGAGACTCTCCAAACATATGGAAGAAGGTACTCTGGTCATATGAGACTAAAATTGAGCTTTTTGGCCATCAAGGAAAACGCTATGTCTGGCGCAAACCCAACACCTCTCATCTCCCCGAGAACACCATCCCCACAGTGAAGCATGGTGGTGGCAGCATCATGCTGTGGGGGTGTTTTTCATCGGCAGGGACTGGGAAACTGGTCAGAATTGAAGGAATGATGGATGGCGGTAAATACAGGGAAATTCTTGAGGGAAACCTGTTTCAGTCTTCCAGAGATTTGAAACTGGGACGGAGGTTCACCTTCCAGCAGGACAATGACCCTAAGCATACTGCTAAGAAACACTTGAGTGGTTTAAGGGGAAACATTTAAATGTCTTGGAATGGCCTAGTCAAAGACCAGACCTCAATCCAATTGAGAATCTGTGGTATGACTTAAAGATTGCTGTACACCAGCGGAACCCATCCAATTTACATTTACATCATTTAGAAGACGCTCTTATCCAGAGCGACTTACAAATTGGTGCATTCAACTTATGATAGCAAGTGGGACAAGCCACTTTTTTTTTTTTTTTTTTTTTTAACAATTATGTGGGGTGGGGGAAGAAGGATTACTTTTATACTATTCCAGGTATTCCTTAAAGAGGAAGGAGCTGGAGCAGTTTTGCCTTGAAGAATGGGTCAAAATCCCAGTGGCTAGATGTGCCAAGCTTCTAGAGACATACCCCAAGAGACTTGCAGCTGTAATTGCTGCAAAAGGTGGCTCTACAAAGTATTGACTTTGGGGAGTGAATAGTTATGCACGCTCAAGTTCAGTTTTTTTTCTTATTTCTTGTTTGTTTAACAATTTTAAAAAATCAAAGTCGGTAGGGCATTGTAATTAACTAAGTCATATTAGGACCCGGTGGTATGTAATTAGACCCGGTGGGGCCTTTTGCTTGCAATTCACTAAGTCATAGTAGACCGGTGGTCTGGATGACACCCTTGTAATTCACTAAAGTCATTAGTAGACCTGGTGGATGATGCCTTGTAATCACTAAGTCATTATTAGACCGGGGATTGGACGGTGATGAAACCCACCGTTTGGTTTAATTCCCTAAGTCATATTAGACCTGTGATGATTGCCTGTGTTGCTGTATGTGAATTCACTAAGTAATTATTAGACCCGGGGATGACCACCTGTAATCACTAAGTCCATGATTAGACCGGTGGTATGAGCCTGGTGTAATAATTTTGTTTTTGTTTTGTTAATTCACTAAGTCATTATTAGACATGGTGTGAGATGACCACCTGTAATGTTGTTTTTTGTTGTTTGTTTTTGGTAATTCACGAAGTCATTATTAGACCCGATGGATTGTCACCTGTTTTGTAGTGTAAACTCACTCTAAAGTCTTATTCGAAACCCGGGGATGACAGCTTGTAAGTCTGGTTGTAGGGGAATTTAATTCAATGAGTCATTATGAGAAATGGTGGACGGAGGATTGGTGTGTTTGTGTTTGGATGGGTCTTTATGCTATGTTTGTGTTTTTGTAATGTTTTGTTGTTTGTAATATTGTTTGTTGTAAATGTAATTTGTTGTTTGTCTGTAATTTGTTGTGTAATTCACTAAAGCATTAGAGACCTGGTGGGATTGAGGCCTGTTATCGGCGGCGGGGGGGAAGCCCGCGGGGGGTGGTGGGAGGACGCGCGCAGGAGGACGCGGGGGGGGGGGGACGACCCAAGGCAAATAAAGGAAGGAGGAGAGGAGGGCAGCCAAAGGCGGGCGCAGGCAGGGACGGATCGTGGGGCAGGAGGTAGCCACAAGGGGGACCAGGGGAGGAGTGGCTCCCGGGCAGAGGGCTGGGAAACGGGGGGCGGCAGGGGGAGTGGTGGGAGGAGGAAGAAGGGGGGGGGCGTGGACATGGGAAGGAAAGAAAGGAAGGGGAAGGAAAGAACGGAACGGATCCGAAGATAAAGTCCGGAGGAGGGGTTGACGGGCGGGAGGGGAGGCGAAGGAGGCAGGGGAGCAGCCCCCCGGGAAGGCGGACCAGCGGAGGCCCCGGCGTGCCGGGTGTTGGGAGGAGACAGGGGGAGGGAGGAGGCGGGCATGAGGTGGAGGAACGGCCTGGGGAGGCGACCCGGGGGCGACGCGGGCCCTGGGAAGGAGGGAGCCCCTGAGGCCGCAACGAGAGAGGCGAGATCTTGTGGACGCGGACGGGGGGCCGAGCGTAGGCGGGGAAGTATTGGGCTACTGAGGAAGGGGGGAATGTAGGGAATTAAATGAAAGGAAGTATAAGACGCGGTGGCGCAATGGAGATTGATTGGGATGACACCTTGTTTCTGTTTGTTATGTAATTGTTGGTCCTGTAATTCACACAAGTCATTATTAGACCCGGTGGGATTGTATTGAGGCCTTGTGTTGTATGTTAATCACTAAAGTCATTATTAGACCCGGGTGGAGAGGCCTGTAATTCACTAGGTAATTATTAGACCCGGTGGATGGATGAGGCCTTTTTGTTAATTCACTAAGCTAAGTCATTATTAGGACCTTGGTGGATGAGGCCTGTATTTCACAAAGTCTTATAGACCCGGTGGATGAGGCCTGTAATTCACTAAGTCATTATTAGACATGGTGAGGATGAGGCCTGTATTCACAAAAAGTCATTATTAGCCCCGGTGGATGAGGCCTGGTTCTGTAATTCACTAAGTTCATTATTAGAATCGGGGTTGGTGGATTGGAGGCGGCTGTAAATTCCACCGAAGTCATTTATTTAGACCTGGTGTGGATTGAAAGGCCTTTGTAATTCACTTAGTAATTATTAGGACCAGGTGGATGAGGCCTGTAATTCACTAAGTCATTATTAGACCTGGTGGATGAGGCCTGTATCTCCTTTTGGATTTCACAAAGTCATTATTAGACCCGGTGGATGAGGCCTGTAATTCACTAAGTCATTATTAGACCCGGTGGATGAGGCCTGTAATTCACTAAGTGTCACGGTCGTCTACCAAAGATGAGGACCAAGGCGCAGCGTTGCAGGCAAACATACTCATTTATTGAGCGAAACGCGGAAAACAAAACAACAAAAGACGGAAACGCGACACAGCAGAGACACAGTAAGTAAAAATGGTATAACAAAACCAAACTTGAAACAATAAAGAAGAAGAACCCACAAAAACATAAGGAAAACAGAAAGGTGGGAACAGAGTGGCAGAAAAAGCAAGAGGGAAAAACAGAAAAAGCGGAGGAGAAAACCGTTGACCTCTGAGGGGGAGTCTAGAAGTCACGCAGCGCCCAACCTAGGACATAGAAACAACTCGTAGCACACTGTCAAAACACATGAAAGAGCAAAAACGAAGCGAAGAGGGCAGCAACCTGGGAAGGAAAGAAGACTAGAAATATTACAGCTTATCATTGTCTAAAATTCCGTTAATTTAAGCAGACGCTCTTATCCAGAGCGACTTACAGGAGCAATTAGGGTTTAAGTGCCCTTGCTCAAGGGCACATTACGTCATTTAGCAGAAGACCTCTTAGCCAGCCACCAGCGAGCGACTCAACAAATTGGTCCTGCGGTAACACTATACCAAGTGGGGATAACACTTAAAATTGGGGAGGGGGGGGGGGGGGGGGGGGGGGGGGGGGGGGGTAATTAGAAGGATTCATTTACCTATCAAGGCTATTCCTTAAAGAGGTGGGTTTCAAATGTCTTCCGGAAGTGGGTGAGTGGACTCCGCTGTCCCTGGCGTCGTGAGGGAGCTTTGTTCCACCATTGGGGTGCCACAGAGCATTTGCGACAGTTTGACTGGGACTGAGGGGAACTATGCTTCCGCAGAGGAAGGGGAAGCCAAGCAGGCCAGAGGTGGATGGCGCCCAATGCCCTCGTTGGGTGTAAGGGACTGATCAGAGCCTGATTGATTGAGTACAGCAGGGTGCCGTTCCACTCACTGCTCCATAGGCAAGCACCATGGTCTTGTAGCGGATGCGAGCTCAACTGGAAGCCAGTGGAGCTTTGGATTGGCGGAGGAAGGAGGGGGGTGACGTTGAGAGAATGGAAGGTTGAACACCAGACGGGCTGCGGGCATTCTGGAGAGTGTAGGGGTTTAATGGCACAGAAGGGAGGCCAGCCAACCAGCGATAGATTGCGCAGAGTCCAGACGGGAGATGCAAGTGCCTGGATGAGGACATGTGCCGCTTCCTGTGTAAGGCAGGGTCGTACTCTCCGAATGTGGTTAGAGCATGAACCTGCAGGAGCGGGTCACCCCTTGATGTTTGGCGGGAGAACGACAGGGTGTTGTCCAGGGTCACGCCCTAGGCTCTTCGCACTCTGGGAGGAGGACACAGCGGAGTTGTCCAACCGTGATGGCGAGATCATGGGAACGGGCAGTCCTTCCCCGGGAGGAAGAGCAGCTCCGTCTTGCCAGGGTTCAGCTTGAGGTGGTGATCCGTCATCCATACTGATATGTCTGCCAGACATGCAGAGATGCGATTCGCCACTGGTTATCAGAAGGGGGAAAGGAGAAGATTAGTTGTGTATCGTCAGCGTAGCAATGATGGAAGAGACCATGTTGAGGATATGACAGAGCCAAGTGACTTGGGGTATAGGGAGAAAAGGAGAGGGCCTAGAACTGAGCCTGGGGGGACACCAGTGGTGAGAGCACGTGGTGCGGAGACAGCTTCTCGCCACGCCACTTGTTAGGAGCGACCGGTCAGGTAGACCGCAATCCAGGAGTGAGCCGCGCCGGAGAGGCCCCAGCTCGGAGAGGGGGTGGGGAGGAGGAGGATCTGATGGTTCACAGTAAAAGGCAGCCAGACAGGTCTAGAAGGACAAGAGCAGAGGAGAGAGAGTTAGCTTTAGCAGGCGGAGAGTCTCCGTGACACAGAGAAGAGCAGTCTCAGTTGAAGACCAGTCCTGAAACCTGATTGGTTTTGGATCAAGAGGTTATTCTGAGAGAGATAGCAAAGGAGTTGCTAAAGACGGCAAGCTCAATAGTTTTGGAAGAAAGAAAAGAAAGAAGGATTGGTTGTAGTTGGGAATCAGGGGGTCGGAGTGTTGGTTTTTTGAGAAGGGTGAGAAAACTCTCGCTCTCTTGAAGACGGAGCGGGACATGGCCAGAGGTCAAGGATGAGTTGATCAGCGACCGGTGAGGTAGGGGGAGGAGAAGGTCACCGGAAGGAGAAGGATGGTCTGGAGAAGGGAAGGAGGGGATGTAATGGGGAGAGGAGGGGAGAGGATGGAGGGGATAATGAGGAGGGGGGATGGGGTCAAGCGGGCAGGTGGTTGGGCGGCCTGCAGTACAAGTGCAGGATTTTATCTGGGAGAGAAGAGGGGGAGAAGAAGGTCAAGCTAGGGGTTTAGGGTAGGGCCAGTGTGAGCAGGACCAGAAGTGTCATTAGAATTGAACAAACGCGGATCGGGGGATTTTTTTTTTTTGTCGTCAACTTCTTTCAAGTGGTTGACGACGTCATCCACAGAGAGAAGAGGAGTGGGGGGGGGGGGGTCGGGAGGCCGGGGGGGGGGGGGGGGGGGGGGGTATGGGGGGCGGGGGAGCGGGGCCAACGTGTGGCGGGGCGGCGCGGCGCGGGGGGGGCGGGGGGGGGGGGGGGGCGCGGGGCGGGCGGGCGGGGGGGGCGCGGGCGTCGGGGGGGGGGGGGGGGGGGGGGGGGGGGGGGGTGGGTTTCTCGGGGGGCGCGGGGGGGGGGGGGTTGGGGCGCGGGGGGGGGGGGGGGGGGGGGAGGGGGGGGCAAGGGGGGGGGGGGGGGGGGGGGGGGGGGGGGGTGGGGGGGGGGGGGGGGGGGGGGGAGGATTACAGGAGGGAGGAAAATGTGCAAAGAGGCTTCTAGGGTTGTTTTTTAGAGGGCAGATGCCTTGGATTAGGTGGTTAGAGGTGGCCCTTTTGCAGCAGAGGAAACCAGATGAAGAAGAGCGAAAATGTAGAGAGGAGGGAAGTGAAAAATTGCCAGGTCGGCAGGGGAGTTTAGTTTTCTTCCATATACACACCCATGACTCAACATATAAAGTCCCCAGGCCAGAGTGGACATAAAGTCATATTTAGACACCCGGTGATGAGGGGCTGAATTCACTAAGAATTATTAGACCTGGTGGGATGAGGCCTTGTATTCCCTAAGTCAGTATTAGACTGGATGGAGAGGCCTCTGGTATTTCACAAGTCATATTAGACCACGGGGATGGGGGCCGTTTGTTAATTCCACCTAAGTCTTATAGACCCGGTGGATGAGGCATGTAATTCACTAAGTCATTTAGACCCGGGGATGCGGCCTGTAATTCACTAAGTCATTATTAGACCTGGTGGATGAGGCCTGGATTCACCAAAAGTCATTATTAGACCCGGTGGATGAGGGTGGATTCACTAAGTCATTTATTAGAAACGGTGGATGAGGCCTGTAATTCACTAAGTCTTAGTAGACATGGTGGATGAGGCCTGTATTCACAAGTCATTATTAGGAACCGGGTGGGTGAGCCTGTATTGCACTAAGTCATTTATTAGAACCGGTGGATGAGGCTACTTTTTGTTTCTTGTCTTGTCGTATTTCAAAAAAGTCATTCTTAGACCCGGTGATGAGGCCGGTTAAATTCACTAAGTCATTATTAGACCAGGGGATGAGGCCTGTAAGTCAATAAGTGTCACGGTCGTTCTACCAAAAGATGAGGGACCAAGGCGCAGCGTTGCAGGCAAACATACTCATTTATGAGCGAAACGCGAACAAAACAACAAAAGACGGAAAAACGTGACAGTACACGTTTTATTGTTTATAACACAACCACCCAACTTGAAACAAGGAACCCACGAAAACACAAAGGAAAACCGACAGTTAATATGGGACTCCAATCAGAGACAACAGCAAACACAGCTGACACTCGTGCCTCTGATTGGGAGAAGTCACTCAGGCCAACCTAGACATAGAACAACTCTAGACACTCAAAACACCAGCACCATAAAACACACGGGGAAATCGACCACCCGACCTCTCAACATAAAGTCCCCAGAGACAGAAGTGTGACACTAAGTCATTATTAGACCCGGTGGATGAGGCTGTATGTATTCAATAAGTAATTATTAGACCTGGTGGATGAGGCCTGTGTATTCACTAAGTCATTATTAGACCTGGTTTGGATGAGGCTGTATTTCACAAAGTCATTCTTGACCGGTGGATTGTGGTGGATGATTGGATGGATGAGGGGGAATTGTATGTTATGTTTGTTAATGTACGTTACTGTGTGTTTCTTGTTTGTTTCTTGTAGTAATGTTTGGTTAATGCACTACAGTTTTTTTTGTTTTCAATCATTATAGAACCGGTGGATGGGATGTGAGGACTGTCCTTGTAGTTTTGTTTTTTTCCTGTTGTTGGTAATGTGTAATTCATAAGTCATATTAGGACCTGGTGGATTGGAATTGAGCCTGTATCTTTGTATTCACACCAAAGTCCATTATTATTATAGACCCGGTGGATGAGTCTGTGTCTTGTTTGTCATTCACAGTCATTATTAGAACCGGTTGGGATGAGGCCTTTGTGTTGTAATTTGTAAATTCACTAAGTCATTATTAGACCGGGTGGATGAGCCGTAATTCACTAAGTCATTATTAGACCCGGTGGATGAGCCTTGTAAATTCACTAAGTCATTATTAGCCCGGTGGATGAGGCCTGTCGGCTGTATGTCACAAGCCTTATTAGACCCGGGGTGGATGAGGCCTGTAATTCACTAAGTCATATTAGACCCGGTGGATGAGGCCTGTTTGTAATTCACTAAAAGGTCACGGTCGTCTACCAAAGATTGAGGACCAAGCGCAGAGTTGAGGCAAAAATACTCATTTATTGAAGGAAACGCGAACAAAAAAACAACAAAGGACGGAAACGTGACAGTTAACACGGTATTATAACACAAAACCAACTTGAAACAAGACCCCACACCCCCCTAACACAAAGGAAACCGACAGTTTAATATGGCTACCAATCAGAGACAACCAGCAAAAAGCTGACACTCGTTGCCTCTGATTGGGAGTAGTCACTAGGCCCAAACCTAGACATAGAACAACTAGACACTCAAAAACACCAGCACATTAAACACACGGAATCTACCCACCCTTGCACTCAACATATAAAGTCACAGAGCCAGGAGTGTGACACTAAGTCATTATGAGACCCGGTGATGAGGCCTGTGAGGCGTGTAGATGCACTAACTAAGTACATTATTAGAAAGTTTATAACCGGGTGCGGATGAGGCCTTTGTAAGTCACTAAGTCCCATTATTATTAGGACCTGGTGGATGAGGCCTTGTATTTCACCAAGTCATTTATTAGAACCGGGCCATGGGCCCTTGTAAATTCACTAAGTCATTTTATTAGACCCGGTGGAATAGGCCTGTGGTATTGTAATTCACTAAGAGTCATTATTAGACATGGTGGGATGAGGCTCTGTTTGTTTTTGTAATTCACTAAAGTCCAGTTTAGACCGGTGGATTGAGTGAGGGATGTTAATTCAACTAAGTCATTATTAGACCGGGTGGGGAGAGTCCTGTAATTCACTAAGTCATTATTAGACCCGGTGTGGATGAGGCCTGTATTTCACAAAGTCATATTAGACCCGGTGGATGTGAGGCCTGTGTTTGTTATTAAATTCACTAAGTCATTATTTAGACCCCGGTTGGATGACGGCATGTGTATTCACAAAGTCATTATTAGACCCGGTGGATGGAGGCCTGTTTAATTCACTAAGTCATTATTAGACATGCCCGGGGATGAGCAGGCATGTAATTCAATAAGTCAATTATTAGACCCTGGTGGGTGGACGCCATGAGAGAATGAGGCCTGTAATTCACTAAGTCATTATTAGGACCATGGGTTTGGATGAGGCCTGTAATGCACTAAAGTCATTATTAGACCAGGTGGATGAGGCCTCTGTAATTAACTAAGTATTATTTATAAACCCCGGGGAGATGAGGCCGTTTCTGTTGAATTCCACTGAGTCCATTATTAGACCTGGTGGATGAGGCCGTAGTTCACATAAGTAGTATTAGACCCGGTGGATGAGGCCTGTAATTCACTAAGTCATTCTTAGATGGCCCTGGTGCTGCTGAGGCCTGTAATCACTAAGTTCATTATTAGACCCGGGTGGATGAGGCCTGTAATCAAAACCCCTTTTTTAAAAAAAAGTAATATTATTAGACCCGGTGGGTGGGATGAGGCCTGTAATTCACCTAAGTCATTATTAGAACCCGATGGAGTTTGGGGAGGCCCCTGTATTTCACAAAGTCATTCTTAGACCCGGCGGGATGGATGGTAAAGGGACAGGAAAGAAACGTCAGTTAGTAGAAAAGGGGGGATGTGGATTCGGATGTGGATGAGTGGATGGGGGTGGGATGAGGGCCGGTATTTCACAAAGTCAGTATTAGGAACCGGTGGATGAGGCCTGTAATTCACTAAGTCATTATTAGACCTGGTGGATGAGGCCTGTAATTCACTAAGTCATTATTAGACATGGTTGGATGAGGTGAGGCCTGGTATCTGTTGTGTTGTAATTCACTAAGTAATATTAGACCTGGTGGTGGCTGGTGGATGGATGAGGCCTGTAAGTCACTAAGTAATTATTTAGACACCGGTGGAATGAGGCCTGTATTCCCTAACTCATTATTGAGACCCGGGGGGTCGGGTTTGGGGATGAGGCCTGTAATTCACTAAGTCATTATTAGACCTGGTGGATGAGGCCTGTAATTCACTAAGTCATTATTAGACCCGGTGGATGAGGCCTGTAATTCACTAAGTCATTATTAGACCTGGTGGATGAGGCCTGTAATTCACTAAGTCATTATTAGACCCCACGGTGGATGAGTGGGCCTTGTAATTCACTAAGTCATTATTAACCCGGCGTCCCCGGGGTGGATGAGGCCTGTAGTCACTAAGTCATTATAGACCTGGTGGATTATGAAATTGATGAGGCCGTAATGCACTGAGTCAATTATTAGACCTGAGTGGTGGAATGGAGTGATGGGCCTTGGCACTTTTGAAATTTCACAAAGCGTCATTATTAGACCCGGTGGATTATAGGCCTGTAATTCTGTCATTTATTAGACATGGTGGATGATGAGGCAATTTGATTGCTTGGGTTATTTGTATGTAATGGTGTGAGGCCGTAATTCAGCTAAGTCATTATTAGACCTGGGTTGGATGGATGAGGAATTGTTTTTTGTTATTTTGTGTTATGTTGTAATGTCATGTGGGTTGGTCGTTTGGTTGTGGTTAAGGTGGTTGGTGGGGTGGTGATTTTGGATGGTTTGTTCTGTATGTTTTTGTATTGGTGGATGTTGTATTGTTTGTGTGGGTGGCTAGGGGTGATGGTGCGAGGGGAATTGTAGGCGGTGTGTGGGTAATGAGGTGTGTGTAAGTGTGTGCTATCTGTTGTTGTCTGTGTTCTGGTATTTTGTTATGTTTTTGTTTGTCAGTTGTAATGTTTGTTTTGTGTTTGTGTAATGTAATTGTTGTATTGCTTGTTGTTGTTTGTTAATCCTGTGGAATGTTGTTTTTGTATGTTTTGTGTTTTGTTGTCTCCTGGTTGTTTTGGTATTGTAACTGTAATGTAATGTTTTGTTGTTTTATTTGATTGTATGTTTGTTTGTTGTTGTTGTTGTTGTGTGTTTGTTATGTGTATGTGTAATGTTTGGTTGTGTGTTTATGGGGTTATGTTTGGTGCTAATTGATGGTTGTTTGTATTGTAATGTCTGGGTGGCTAGAGGCCTTGCTAATGAGGGTGGGGGTGTCAGGGAGGGGGTGGATTTGTATCGGGGAGGGTTGGGGGCGCGGTGGTGGCGTATGTGGTTTGGTGGTGTGTGTGTTGTGTATAATGTGGGATTGGATGTTTTGTGTTGTTTTTTGAATTGTGTTGGTATATCTTTAGTCAATGTTATTTGTTGATTGTGATTGATTTTATGGATTCGGTTAATATGTATGTCTTGTAATGTTGCAGTGTTGTGTTTTTGATGGTGTTGTTGTTGTATGTTTTTGTTTAATGTATGTATTGTTTTGTTGTTGTGTTTTGGTCAGTGCTTTGTGTTGTTTGTAGGGGGTGGTAATTTGGGGTTGTGATCGTATATTTGTGGGGGGAGAGGTTGGGCTTGTGTGTGTTGTTGTATGGGTGTATGTTTGTATCGGTTGTTTGTTTTGGTTGTTGGTAAGTGTTGTTGGGTTGTTTGATGTTTTCTGTTTGTTTTGTATTTGTCCTGTGTGTTGTAATGTGTTGTTGTCTTTGATTTTGTTTGTACTGTTGTTGTAGGAATTGGGGTTAATGTGTTTGTGTATGTGTATGTTTTTTGTATCTGTTCTGTTTGTTGTTGTATTGTAATTCACTAAGTCATTGATTAAGAACGGTGGATGATGGCCTGTAATTCACTAAGGTACATTATTAGACCCGGTTGGGGCGTGGATGAGGCCTGTAATTCATTAAGTCATTATTAGACCGGTGGATTTGATGGCCGCTGAATTTCACAAAGTCTTATTAGACCGTTGGATGAGCTGTATAATTCACTAAGTCTTTTATTAGACCCGGTGGTAGGTGAGGCCGTATGTAATTCAATTAAGTCATTATTAGGACCTGGTGGATTGGATGAGGCATGTAATTCACTAAGTCATTATTTAGACCCGGTGGATGAGCCTGTTAATTCACTAGTCATTATTAGGACCTGGTGGGATGAGGCCTGGCCTGTAATTCACTAAGTCATTTTAGACCTGGTGGGGGATGGATGACTGAGGCCGGAATTCACTAAGTCATATTAGACCCCGGTGGATGAGGCCGAATTCACTAAGTCATTATTAGACCCGGTTGGATGATGAGATATGATGAGGCCTTGTTGTTGTGTAATTCACTAAGTCATATTAGACCTGGTGGGATGAGGCCTGTAATACCTAAGTCATTATTAGACACCCGGTGGATGAAGGCCTGGAATTCACTAAGTCATTAGAGCCTGTGGATTGTGAGGACTGTAATCACTAATCAGTATTAGACCTGGTGGATGAGGCCTGTAATTCATAAAGTCATTAATTAGAACAGGTGGATGAGGCCTTTGTTTCGGTCGGTTACGGGTGGAATGTAAATAACTAGTCATTGGATTAGTACCGGCTGGTGGTATGAGGCTGCTTTGTAGTTTTGTAATTCACTAAGTCATTATTTAGCCGGTGGAATGAGGCCTGTAATTCACTAAGTCATTATGTAGACATGGTGGATGAGGCCTGTAATCCACTAAGTCATTATTAAGAACATGGTGGATGAGGCACTGTAATTCACTAAGTCATATTAGACCGGTGATGAGGCCTGTAATTCACTAAGTCATTATTAGACCCGGTGGATGAGGCCTGTAATTCACTAAGTCATTATTAGACCTGGTGGATGAGGCCTGTAATTCACTAAGTCATTATTAGACCCGGT
Source organism: Coregonus sp. 'balchen' (assembly GCA_902810595.1). NCBI lineage: Eukaryota > Metazoa > Chordata > Actinopteri > Salmoniformes > Salmonidae > Coregonus > Coregonus sp. 'balchen'. The sequence goes on along the minus strand of LR778273.1, from coordinate 49,433,762 downwards.
GGATGAGGCCTGTAATTCACTAAGTCATTATTAGACTGGTGGATGAGGCCTGTAATTCACTAAGGTCATTATTAGACCTGGTGGAAGGCCTGCTAATTCACTAAGTCATTATAGACCAGGTGGATGAGGCCGTAATTCACATAAGTCATTATTAGACCTGGTGATGAGGCCTGTAATTCACTACGAAGTCTTATTAGACCCGGTGGATGAGGCCGAATTCCAATCTGTTGTCCCGTCTGTCTGCTCAGGGTTCCGGTTTGTTCAGTGCACGAACGTTATGACAGTGTAATAACCATGTTAGAACTCTCTCTCCAGATGCTGGTTATGTGTTAATAACACTCAACAAAATGTCAGAAAATAGAGTGTCAACATCACAGCAATTCTTCTTTGCATTGCCCACTTGTGAGGGTCCCAGTTCAATATAACACTGTGTGTGATAAGTATCTAATACTGTAATAAAAAGGGGAGCGGGGGAGGAGAGGGGGGGGGGAGGGGGGAGGGAAAAAGCGAAGAAGAAGAGAAGAGAAATAGAGAAGGAGCAAGAGAGAGAGCGAAGAGAGAGAGAAGGAGAGAGAAGTAGAGGATGAGTAAAGAGCGAGACGAGAGAGAGTACAGAGAGAGAGAGAGAGGAGGAACGAGAAGAGCATGAGTAAGAGAGCTGCGCGCTCGAGCGAGAGAGACGAGAGGAGAGCGCAGAGCGCGAGCCGCAGAACGCTACAGCGACACGCGCCCGAGGACACACCGCGAGAGCGCGCGAGCGAGAGAGCGCGCGCGCGAGCGCGGCGAGCAGCGGAGGCAGAGCGAGCGCGCGCGCGCGCGCGCGAGCTCGCGCGGGATGCGCAGGACGCCGCGCACGGACAGCCACGCCACGCCACGCACGCCACGGCCAAGAAAAGAAAGAAAAAGAAAAGAAGCGCCGAGAGAGAGAAGAGACGAGAAGAGCGAGAGCGACGGAGAGAGAAGCAGCGAGAGAGAGAGAGAGTAGAGGGAGCCGGAGCGAGAGCGAGAGAGAGAGACGAGGAGAAGAGAAGGAGAGAGAGAGAGAGCGAGAGAGAGAGAGAGGAAGAGAGCGAGAGCGCAGAGAAGAGCAGAGAGAGAGAGAGACGAGAGCGAGAGCAGAAAGTAGAAGAGAAGGAGTAAGAGAAGTAGAAGAGGAGCGAGCCTCTCTCTCTCCTTCTCCCCTCCCCTCCCCTCCCTCCCCTCCCTCTCTCTCCTCTCCTCTCCTCTCTCCAGCCCACTGAAGCTGCACGGTGAGGTCTGCTCTGTGGTGTCCAGTTACGGTCAGATGTTGGGTCAGGAGGCGGGGCCGGAGATCGACCGCTCCTCCTGTATCTGGCGTATGAACAACGCCCCGACGCGGGGGTTTGAACACGACGTGGGGCGCCGCACCACCCTCAGGGTCGTCTCTCACACCTCCGTCCCTCTACTGCTGCAGGTGGGGGCTGTTTCTCCTTTTTCTCTAATTAGTTATGTCCAACCCACATAAGACACTGTATTAATGAGAAGGGCTTACAGAGAGAGAAAAAAACATCCAAAAGGACTAATTCGAGGCAGAAAAAAAATGTAGGCAAAAAATATATTTATTTTAGCTCACTTTAATCCATTGTTCAGGATGAGTACAGGTGACTGACGTTTGGACATCAAGCTGACGTCTTCATCAGAGTGTTCATGATTCAGTGTGTGACTACTGTAAAGGGTATTTTTTTATCTTCCTGCCACTGATTCTGCAGATAACTTTGATATCTAACTGTAAGTCGCTCTGGATAAGAGTGTCTGCTAAATTACTCAAATGTAAATGTCTTTGGGTTCATGAAAACGCTAACCCATTTCTTCTTCTTCTTCTTCTCATCAGAGGCCTCAGTACTTCTTCGGCCAGGCCAACGACACGGTGTATGTGGTGTGGGGTCCTCTGAGGAACATGAGGAAGGATGGGAAGGGCATTGTGTACAACATGCTGAGACAGGCTATAGAGAACTACCCCCAGGCTAGGATCTACCTCACCACAGAGGAACGCATGAACTACTGTGACATGGTGTTCAAGAAGGAGACCGGGAAGGACAGGTGAGACCGGGAAGGACAGGTGTTGCTACCTCCCAAATGGCACCCTATTCCATATATGGTGCACTACTTTTGAACCGAGCCCCTGTGGGGTGTCATAAGGAATAGGGTGGAATTTGAGCCACAACCAGTCTTCTTTTATTCACAGATTGTAGGATTTTGGTAGTTTTTTGGGTTGGGAGTGTTAATCACATTGTTTTATGTCTTGTTGCAGAAAAAGAAATATATGCGAATAGCAGGTGTGTTTGAGTTTAGGAGCGGACTGGAACAAAAGCCTGCAAACCCAGGTGCTCTCCAGGAGGTTATGATTGGCCAGCCCAGGTGCTCTCCAGGAGGCTATGATTGGCCAGCCCAGGTGCTCTCCAGGAGGCTATGATTGGCAGCCCAGGTCTCTCAAGGAGGTTATGATTGGCCAGCCAAGGTTGCTCTCCAGGAGGTTAATGATTGGCCAGCCCCAGGTGCTTCCAGGAGGTTATGATGGCCAGCCATGTGCTTCCAGGAGGTTATGATTGGCCAGCCCGGTGCTCTCCAGGAGGTGATTGATTGGCCAGCCAAGGTGTCTCCAGGAGGAGGTTATGATTGGCCAAGCCCAGGTGATCTCCAGGAGGTTATGATTGGCCAGCCCAGGTGCTCTCCAGGAGGTTATGATTGGCCAGCCCAGGTGCTCTCAGGAGTTATGAGTGGCAAACAGGGTGCTCTCCCAGGAGGTTGGTTATGGATTGGCCAGGCCCAGGTTGCTCTCCAGGAGGGTATGATGGCCAGCCCAGGTGCTCTCCAGGAGGTTATGATTGGCCTGCCAAGGTGCTCTCCAGGAGGTATGATTGGCAAGCCCAGGTGCTTCTCCAGGAGGTATTGATTGGACAGCCAGGTGCTCTCAGGAGGTTTATGATTGGCCAGCCCAGGTGCTTCCAGGAGAGGTTATGATTGGCCAGGCCCAGGTGCTCTCCAGGAGGTTATGATGGCCAGCCCAGGTGCTCTCCAGGCAGGTGATGATTGGCAGCCCAGGTGCTCTCCAGGAGGTTATGATTGGACAGCCCCATGGGTCCCAGGAGGTTATGATTGGCCAGCCCAGGTGCTCTCCAGGAGGTTATGATTGGCCAGCCCAGGTGCTCTCCAGGAGGTTATGATTGGCCAGCCCAGGTGCTCTCCAGGAGGTTATGATTGGCCAGCCCAGGTGCTCTCCAGGAGGTTATGATTGGCCAGCCCAGGTGCTCTCCAGGAGGTTATGATTGGCCAGCCCAGGTGCTTCAGGAGGTTATGATTGGCCAGCCCAGGGCTCTCCAGGAGGATTATGATGGCCAGCCCAGGTGCTCTCAGGAGTTATGATTGGCCAGCCAGGTGCTCTCCAGGAGGGTATATTGGCCCTGCCCAGGTGCTCTCCAGTAGCGTAGATTGGCCAGCCCAGGTGCTTCCAGGAGGTTAGGGTCTATGATTGGCCTGCCCAGGTGCTCTCAGGAGGTTATGATTGGCAGCCCAGGTGCTCCCAGGAGGTTTGATTGGCCAGCACAGGTGCTCTCCAGGGAAGGTTATGATTGCGCCCTGCCTCAGTAAACTGTCCTGAATAACAGAGCAGACACTCACCATTCCATTGTGTTGAATTAACCAGTAGGTCTCTGTCCCAAATGGTACCCTATTCCCTATATAGTGCACTTCTTTGGACCAGACCCCTATGGGAGAGAGAGAGAGAGCATGTGTGTGCGTGTTCGTTTGTGGTGGGTCAACAGGCCTGCCGGGGTACTCAGTGACTGAGAGGGTCAGCCTGTACTCAGACAGCTCTGTGTGTTTAAGAGGGTCAGCCTGTACTCAGACAGCTCCTGTGTGTTTAAGAGGGTCAGCCTGTACTCAGACAGCTCTGTGTGTTTAAGAGGGTCAGCCTGTACTCAGACAGCTCTGTGTGTTTAAGAGGTAGCTGTACTCAGAAGTCTGTGTGTTGAAGAGGGCAGCCTGTACTCAGACAGCTCTGTGTGTTGAAGAGGGTCAGCCTGTACTAAGACGCTCTGGTGTTTTAAGAGGGTCAGCCTGTACTCAGACAGCTCTGTGTGTTTAAGAGGGTCAGCCTGTACTCAGACAGCTCTGTGTGTTTAAGAGGGTCGTAAGCCTGTACTCAGACAGCTCTGTGTGTTTAAGAGGGTCAGCCTGTACTCAGACAGCTCTGTGTGTTTAAGAGGGTCAGCCTGTACTCAGACAGCTCTGTGTGTTTAAGAGGGTCAGCCTGTACTCAGACAGCTCTGTGTGTTTAAGAGGGTCAGCCTGTACTCAGACAGCTCGTGTGTTGAAGAGGGTCGCCGTATCAGACAACACATTAACCGACATAACTACAAACACATTAACATGACATAACTACAACCACATTGACAACTACATTATAACTACTTATACAGTTGAAGTCAGAAGTTTACATTCACCTTAGCAAATACAATTAAACTCAGTTTTTCACATGGTAATGGCTGGAACGGAATCAGTGGAACTGTATCAAATATATCAGACGCATGGTTTCCATGGTTTCCATGGTTTCCATGGTTTCCATGTGTTTGATGCCATTCCATTCGCTCCTTTCCAGCCATTATTATGAGCCGTCCTCCCCTTAGCAGCCTCCACTGATATCTATCTATCTACAGTTGAAGTCGGAAGTTTACATACACCTTAGCCAAATACATTTAAACTCAGTTTTTCACAATTCCTGACATTTAATCCTAGTAATAATTCCCTGTCTTAGGTCAGTTAGGATCACCACTTTTATTTTAAGAATGTGAAATGTCAGAATAATAGTAGAGAGTGATTTATTTAGCTTTATTATTTCATCACATTCCCAGTGGGTCAGAAGTTTACATACAACTCAATTAGTATTTGGTAGCATTGCCTTTAAATTGTTTAACTTGGGGTCAAACGTTTCGGGTAGCCTTCCACAAGCTTCCCACAATAATTGGGTGAATTTTGGCCCATTCCTCCTGACAGAGCTGGTGTAACTGAGTCAGGTTTGTAGGCCTCCTTGCTCACACACGCCTTTTCAGTTCTGCCCACAAATGTTATATAGGATTGAGGTCAGGGCTTGTGATGGCCACTCCAATACCTTGACTTTGTTGTCCTTAAGTCATTTTGCCACAACTTTGGAAGTATGCTTGGGGGCATTGTTCATTTGGGAGACCCATTTGCGACCAAGCTTTAATTTCCTGACTGATGTCTTGAGATGTTGCTTCAATATATCCACATAATTTTCCTTCCTCATGATGCCATCTATTTTGTGAAGTGCACCAGTCCCTCCTGCAGCAAAGCACCTCCACAGCATTATGCTGCCACCCCCGTGCTTCATGGTTGGGATGGTGTTCTTCGGTTTGCAAGCACCCCCTTTTTCCTCCAAACATAACGATGGTCATTATGGCCAAACAGTTCTATTTTGTTTCATCAGACAGAGGACATTTCTCCAAAAAGTACGATCTTGTCCCCATGTGCAGTTGGCAAACCGTAGTCTGGCTTTTTTATGCGGTTTTGGAGCCGTGGCTTCTTCCTTGCTGAGCGGGCCTTTCAGGTTATGTCGGTATAGGACTCGTTTTACTGTGAAAATATATAATTTTGTACCTGTTTCTTCCAGCATCTTCACAAGGTCCTATGCTGTTGTTCTGGGATTGATTTGCACTTTTCGCACCAAAGTACGTCCATCTCTAGGAGACAGAACGCGTCTCCTTCCTGAGCGGTATGACTGCTGTGTGGTCCCATGGTGTTTATACTTGCGTACTATTGTTTGTACAGATGAACGTGGTACCTTCAGGCATTTGAAAATTGCTCCCAAGGATGAACCAGACTTGTGGAGGTCTACACATTTTTTTCTGAGGTCTTGGCTGATTTATTTTGATTTTCCCATGATGTCAAGCAAAGAGGCACTGAGTTTGAAGGTAGGTCTTGACAAACATCCACAGGTACACCTCCAATTGACTCAAATTATGTCAATTAGCCTATCAGAAGCTTCTAAAGCCATGACATCATTTTCTGGAATTTTCCAAGCTGTTTAAAGGCACAGTCAACTTAGTGTATGTAAACTTCTGACCCACTGGAATTGTGATACAGTGAATTTTAAGTGAAATAATCTGTCTGTAAACAATTGTTAGAAAAATGACTTGTGTCATGGACAAAGTAGATGTCCTAACCGACTTGCCATAACTATAGTTTATTAACAAGAAATTTGTGGAGTGGTTGAAAAACTAGTTTTAATGGCTCCAACCTAAGTTTAACTTCCGCCTTCAACTCTAACTACGTCTGATAACGCGTCTTATCACGATAACTATAACTACATTCTAACTACTTATAACTACGTCTGATAACTACATTGTTAATCCAAGATAAGAAATATCCCAGGATTCAATTAACTATTCTCAGATCTGAGTCAGAATGATAAACACAAACAAACCCAATCTCCTAAAATACACATTTCAACATTAATCCGTTAGAATAAATGACTACGGATGCATCCCAAATGGCGCCCTATTCCCTATACCGTGACGAGATCCCGAGGCCCATACTGAACAAAAATATAAACGCAACATGCAACAATTTCAACAATTTTAGGAAGTTACAGTTCATATAAGGAAATCAGTCAATTGAAATAAATTCATTAGGCCCAATCTATGGATTTCACATAAATGGGGCAGGGGCGCATCCATGGTGGCCGGGAGGGCATAGCCACCCACTGGGGAGCCGGGCCCGCTCGAAATGAGTTTTTCCCCACAAAAGGGGTTTATTAAAGACAGAAATACTCCCCGTTTCATCACTGTCCGGGTGGTGGTCTCGACTCACAGGTGAGAGCCAGATGTGAGTCCTGGGCTGGCGGGGTTTTACACGGCCCTGGGGTTTGAGCTGTTGACGTATGCCAATTCTCAAAAATGATGTTGGAGGCGGCTATGGTAAGAAATAACTTTCCCAATTCTCGTACACTGGGGACATTTCTGCAGTAACTAAAACTGCACATTTTTAAAGTGCCTTTTTTTGTCCCAAGACAAGTGCCCCTGTGTAATGATCATCTGTTTATTCAGCTTCTTGGATAGGCACCCCTGTTGTGGAGGGATTATCTTGAAAGGGTACATACTCACTACAGGGATGGAATAATTTGTGCCCACATGTGAGAGCAATAAGCTTTTTTATTACCCGTAAGTTGGGGTTTTGAGATAAGAACGCTGTAAGACAAAAAATTAAAGGTAACATATTAGAGAAAACGATATAGAGAAAGGGTGGTTTTTGGTTCAATGGCCAAAGCAGAACAGAAAGCAGCTGCTCCGCTAAAGGCCTTCAGAAGACTGTGTATTCCTTTTTCTAGTTGAATTAACAGACAAACACGGACACCCACACCACTGAGGTTCTATCACGGGTGTGGGTTTTAAAGAAGGCTTACTTTTACCAGTTTTTATTTGTCTGCGGAGTATTGTTCCCCGTTTCAACCCCAACCGTTTTTTAATATACCGGTAACCACGAATTTAAAGTGACTGCTTCAGTCCACTACAGAGCGAATGCATGTGCCAAACACACAACCCACACACACCCACACACACACACCCACACACACCCACACATCACGGACGAATGCATATCACAACCCATAACACTTTCAGAGCATTGCCCATTTTCTCGTTCATGTGTTTTGAAACAGAAAGACAGTAAATTGGATCTGTTTAGTAATTATGGAACAAGGAGTTGTTTTTGGACTTTAACCTAATACCCTCAGGAAAAATGAAAGCCATGACTATGTTATAAAGACCAATGAGAAAGCCGTTAATAAACCTCGGCCTAGGAGAACTCGGTCCAAATTGCAACTGGGGTCCAAATCAGCACTGGGTCCCTAATGCAAACACTCTCCAATCGCACTCGTCCTAAGCAGCACTCGGTCCTAATGCAAACTCGTCCTAATGCAGCACTCGGTCCTAATCAGCACTGGGTCCTAATGCAGCACTCGGTCCTAAGCAGCACTCGGCCCCTAATGCAAAACCTCGGTCCTATGCAGCCTCGGTCCTAATTGCAGCACTCGGTCACTAATGCAGCACTCGGTTCCTATGAAAGCACCGGTCCTAAGCAGCACTCGGTCCTAAGCAGCCTCTCGGTCCTAATGCAGCACTCGTCCTAATGCAAACCTCGGTCCTAATGCAGCACTCGGTCCTAATGCAGAAACTCGTTCCAAATTTGAAGAAACCGGTCCTAATGCAGCACTCCGGCCTAATGCAGCCTCGGCCTAATGCAGCACCGGTCCTAATGCAGCACTCGGTCCTAATGCAGCACTCGGTCCTAATGCAGCACTCGGTCCTAATGCAGCACTCGGTCCTAATGCAGCACTCGGTCCTAATGCAGCCCTCGGTCCTAATGCAGCACTCGGTCCTAATGCAGCACTCGGTCCTAATGCAGCACTCGGTCCTAATGCAGCACTCGGTCCTAATGCAAACCTCGTCCAAATGCAGCACCGGTCCTAATTGCAGCCCCGGGTTTCCTAAGCAGGCACTCGGTCCTAATGCAGCACTCGGTCCTAATGCAGCACTCGGCCCCTAATGCGCACTGGTCCAATTCAGCACTCGGTCCTAATGCAAACCTCGGTCCAAATGCAGCACTCGGTCCTAATCCCAGCCTAGCGGTCTTAAATTTGCAGCACTCGGTCCTAATGCAGAACTCGTTCCTAATCCCAGCACTCGGTCCTAATGCAGCACTCGGTCCAATGCGCACTCGGTCCTAATGCAACCTCGGTCCTAATGCAGCATCGGTCCTAATGCAGCACTCGGTCCAAATTGCAGCACTCGGTCCTAATGCAGCCTCGTCCTAATGCGCACTCGTCTAATGCAGCACTCGGTCCTAATGCGCACTCGGTCCTAATGCGCACTCGGTCCTAATGCAACCTCAATCCAACAGCATGGTCCTAATATGGCCAGCAGACCGGTTCCTAATGCAGCACTCGGTCCTAATGCAGCACTCGGTCCTAATGAAAACCTCAGTCCAAATTGCAGCCCTCGGTCCTAATGCAGCCCTCGGTTCCTAATGCAGCACTCGGTCCAATGAAACCTCGTCCTAATGCAGCACTGGGTCCTAAATGCAGCACTCGGTCCAAATGCAGCACTGTCCTAATGCAGCACTCGGTCCTAAGGGCAGCACTCGGTCCTAATGCAGATCGGTCTAATGCAAACCTGGTCCTAATGCAGCACTCGGTTAATGCAGACTCGGTCCTAATGCAGAACTCGGTCTTGCAACCCGGTCTAAGAAAAGCACTCGGTCCTAATGCAGCAACTCGGGTCTAATGCAGCACCGGTCCTAATGCAAACCTCAGTCCTAAAATGCAGCACTCGGTTCCAAGCGCACTGGGTCCTAATGCGCACTCGTCCTAAGCGCACTCGGTTCCTAATGCAGCACTCGGTCCTAATGCAGCACTCGGTCCTAATGCAGCACTCGGTCCTAATGCAGCACTCGGTCCTAATGCAAACCTCAGTCCTAATGCAGCACTCGGTCCTAATGCAGCACTCGGTCCTAATGCAGCACTCGGTCCTAATGCAGCACTCGGTCCTAATGCAGCACTCGGTCCTAATGCAGCACTGGGTTTCCTAATGCAACCTCGGTCCTAATGCAGCACTCGGTCCTAATGCAACTCGGTCCTAATGCAGACTGGGTCCTAATGCAGCACCGTCCTAATGCAGCACTCGGTCCTAATGCAACCTCATCCTAATCAGCACTCGGTCCTAATGCAGCACTCGGTCCTAATGCAGCACTCGGTCCTAATGCAGCACTCGGTCCTAATGCACAACCCGGTCCTAATGCAGCACTCGTCCTAATGCAGCACTCGGTCCTAATGCAGCACTCGGTCCTAATGCAGCACTCGGTCCTAATGCAGCACTCGGTCCAAATTTGCCAACCTCAGTCCTAATGCAGCCTCGGTCCTAATGCAGCACTCGGTCCTAATCCCAGCACTCGGTCTAATGCAGCACTCGGCCCTAAGCAGCACTCGGTCCAATGCACACCGGTCCTAATGCACACTCGGCCCTAATGCAGCACTGGGTTCCTAATGCAAACCTGGGTCCTAATGCAGCATCGGTCCTAGGCAGCACTCGGTCCAAAGAGCACTCGGTCCTAATGCAGCACTCGGTCCTAATGCAACCTCAGTCCTAATGCAGCACTCGGTCCTAATGCAGCACTCGGTCCTAATGCAGCACTCGGTCCTAATGCAGCACTCGGTCCTAATGCAAACCTCAGTCCTAATGCAGCACTCGGTCCTAATGCAGCACTCGGTCCTAATGCAGCACTCGGTCCTAATGCAGCACTCGGTCCTAATGCAGCACTCGGTCCTAATGCAGCACTCGGTCCTAATGCAAACCTCGGTCCTAATGCAGCACTCGGTCCTAATGCAGCACTTGGTCCTAATGCAGCACTCGGTCCTAATGCAAACCTCGGTCCTAATGCAGCACTCGGTCCTAATGCAGCACTCGGTCCTAATGCAGCTCGGTCCTAATGCAGCACTCGGTCCTAATGCAGCACTCGGTCCTAATGCAGCACTCGTCCAAATGCAGCACTCGGTCCTAATGCAGCACTCGGTCCTAAGCAAACCTCGGTCCTAGCAGCACCGGTCCTAATGCACACTGGGTCCTAATGCAGCCCCGGTCCTAGCAGCACTTGGTCCTAATGAAAACCTCAGTCCTAATGCGCACTCGGTCCTAATGCACACTCGGTCCTAAGCAGCAACTCGGTCCAATGCAGCACTCGGTCCTAATGCAGCACTCGGTTCCAAATTTGCAGCACTGGGTCCTTTTGGCAGCACTCGGTCCAAGGCAGCACTGTCCTAATGCAAGCACTCGGTCCTAATGCAGCACTCGGTCCTAATGCAGCACTCGGTCCTAATGCAGCACTCGGTCCTAATGTAGCACTCGGTCCTAATGCAGCACTCGGTCCTAATGCAGCACTCGGTCCTAATGCCAACCTCAGTCCTAATGTAGCACTCGGTCCTAATGCAGCACTCGGTCCTAATGCGCACTGGGGTCCCAAATGCAGTACTCGGTCCAAATGCAGCATCGGTCCAATCAAATGCAGCACTCGGTCCTAATGCAGCACTCGGTCCTAATGCAGCACTCGGCCCTAATGCAGCAAACTCGTCCTAAGCAGCACTCGGTCCTAATGCAGCACTCGGTCCTAATGTACACCGGTCCTAATCCCGCACCCCGGTCCTAATGCAGCACTCGGTCCTATGCAGCACTCGGTCCAATGCAGCCTCGGTCCAATGCAAACCTCGGTCCTAATGCAGCACTCGGTCCTAATGCAGCACTCGGGGCTAATGCAGCACTCGGTCCTAATGCAGCACTCGGTCCTAATGCAGCACTCAGTCCTAATGCAAACCCGGTCCTAATGCAGCACTCGGTCCTAATGCAAACCTCAGTCCTAATGCAGCACTCGGTCCTAATGCACCCACTCGGTCCTAATGCAGCACTCGGTCCTAATGCAGCACTCGGTCCTAATGCAGCACTTGGTCCTATTGCAAACCTGTCCTAATGCAAGCCCTAGTTCTAATGCCAACCTCAGTCCTAATGCAAGCCCCAGTCCTAATGCTTTAAAATATATACTAATATACTAACTTACTGAATGCGTTACTCATTGAATGCATGTGCTTGAAACCATTTCCTTGGAAGTATCGGTCTCCCTCCATCTCTCCCTCTGTTCCCCCCCTCTCGCTCGCTTTCTCTCTCTGTTTCTCTCTCTCCGTTTCTCTCTTTCTCGTTCTCTAACCCCCCCGTCCGTCCGTCCGTCCCCCCCGTCTCTCCATCCCTACCATGATATGAGAGGGAAACAGTTTCAGTCGTTTTGATGCATATGACCTATTACTATGGGGGAATAGATGGAGAAGGCCATATCACATCCAACACACACACACACACGTATGCACGCACACCTGCACACAGCTACTTTACGATAAGGTAAGAGAGGGAGGAGAGGGAGGGAGGAGGAGAGGGAGGAGGAGGGGGAGAGAGGGAGAGTGAGAGGGACAGTACTTTACACCATACAGGGTAGGGGGGGAGTGGGGGGAGGGAGGGGAGGGAGGAGGGGATTTGGGGGAGGAGGGGGGATGGGAGAGTGGGGGAGGAGGAGGAGAGGGTGGGGGGAGGGGGGAGGAGGGGGAGGGAGGTCATTGTTTTTGGGGATTTTTTTCCTCTCGTAAGGAGGAACAGACCTGGAACTCATCAACACTGTTCGCTGTGGGAGGCTGGCTGGGGGAGGGCTGGCTGTGGGAGGGCTGGCTGTGGGAGGGCTGGCTGGGGGAGGGCTGGCTGTGGGAGGGCTGGCTGTGGGAGGGCTGGCTGTGGGGAGGGCGGGGCCAGGGGGGGCTGGTTTGGGGGGGGCTGGCTTGTGGGGGGTTTGGGCCAGGGGGGTTGGGCTGTGGGAGGGCTGCTGTGGGAGGGCTGGCCAGGGGGGGCTGGCTGTGGGAGGGCTGGCCAGGGGGGTTTGGCGTGGGAGGGCTGGCTGGGGAGGGCTGGCTGTGGGAGGTTTGTGGGGGCGGCTGGGGTGGGAGGCTGGCCAGGGGGGGCTGGCTGTGGGAGGGCTGGCCAGGGGGGCTGGCTGTGGGAGGGCTGGCTGTGGGAGGGCTGGCTGTGGGAAGGCTGGCCAGGGGGTACTGTGGGACTACTGCCTTGATAAATGCTGGGGTCATATGGGACCATTTCAATGAGGGAAGAAGGGGTTTCATAAACATCTAATGTAGCCAGCTGGTCAGCTGGACAAGACGAAATGTTTGCCAGGATGTCCTGACCCACAGGGGAGTCCATCTCTCTCTGTCCTTGTCCTGCCTCCCCTCTCCCCTCTCCCCTCCTCCCTACCTTCCTCCCTCTGTCCTCCCTCTCCACCCCCTCCCCTCCTCCCACCCTATTACTCTCTCCCACCCCCTCCCCCCCACCCTATCTTCCCACATCTATGTACTCGCCACCCCTGCTCCCGCCGCCTCCCTACCCCACGACCTTCCTCAACCAAATCCCCGCTCGCAACCCCCTCTCCCCCCCGAAAAACCCTCCCCCGACTCCTCCCCTAAACACCCCCTTCCACCCCCTCTCCCTCCTGCTCCATTCTCTCCCACCACTCCATCACTGTGTCTGTGTTGACATGTGCTTTATAGGACAAGGCCATGAACCTTAGAGAAAGAGAAGGAGGGAGGGAGGGAAGGAGAGAGGGGCACAGAGAGAGATCCCAGAGGGATGGAAAGAGAGGACAGATCCCAGAGGGATGGAGGAAGCCATTCCCAAACCTTCCATAACAAAGCCATCACCTACAGAGAGATGAACTTGGAGAAGAGTCCCCTAAGTAAGCTGGTCCTGGGGCTCTGTTCACAAACACAAACAGACCCCACAGAGCCCCAGGACAAAAACAACACAATTAGACACAACCAAATCATGAGAAAACTAAAAGATAATTACTTGACACATTGGAAAGAACAAACAAAAAAACAGAGCAAACTAGAATGCTATTTGGCCCTAAACAGAGAGTATACAGTGGCAGAATACCTGACCACTGTGACTGACCCAAACTTAAGGAAAGCTTTGACTATGTACAGAGTCAGTGAGCATAGTCTTGCTATTGAGAAAGGCTGCCGTAGGCAGACCTGGCTCTCAAGAGAAGACAGGCTATGTGCACACTGCCCACAAAATGAGGTGGAAACTGAGCTGCACTTCCAAACCTCCTGCCAAATATATGACCATATTAGAGACACATATTTCCCTCAGATTACAGAGATCCACAAAGAATTCGAAAACAAACCCAATTTTGATAAACTCCCTTATCTACTAGGTGAAAAACCACAGTGTGCCATCACAGCTGCAAGATTTGTGACCTGTTGCCACAAGAAAAGGGCAACCAGTGAAGAACAAACACCATTGTAAATATTTATGTTGGTTTATTTTCCCATTTGTACTTTAACTATTTGCACATTGTTACAACACTGTATATATACATAATATGACATTTGAAATGTCTTTATTCTTTTGGAACTTCTGAGTGTAATGTTTACTGTTAATATTTGTTTATTTCACTTTTTTGTTTACTATCTACTTCACTTGCTTTGGCAATGTTAACATACGTTTCCCATGCCAATAAAGCCCTTAAAATTGAAATTGAATTGGAGAGAGAGCAAGAGAGAGGACAGATCCCAGAGGGAGACAGAGAGAGAGCTCATCGGCTCCTGAGTTCTTCTGCAAAAAATATAATTATAGTTGGATAATTGTAGATAAACTTAGATTTTTTTTCACAAGGACTTATACAGGATACTACCCCTCTACATCAAAACAAACCAAATCAAAATTCCATACGCAAAACCTTGATTTTTAGACTAAATTACCTGAATGGATTCTTACTACCAAGAAAAACACTTCTAACAAACCAAAACCTGCAGAAGAAACACAAAAGACACGTAAAATACAATAATCTCTAGGTAATGTTGTTATGTAAAGCTTAGTAAATAAGGCCACTAAGCTACCAAGCTGCTAGGACAGAACAGACCTGAACTGGTTGCAACTTCAACTAGCACTGACGTGCGATGTGAGAGGTGTGAAAACTCTTCAGCCTAACAATAGCAGCAGAGTCTCACAGCCAAATGCAGAGGGCCTTTGAAGCCCCCCTGTGCAGATGTCATCACAGTATAGTACCGCTTGGATATTAAAAATAACACTGCACGGAAAAAGTACAAAAAGAAGCTCCTCAATGACAATCCAGAGACACTATTTGCTAACTGCTACAAAGAGGGGAATGTAAGCAACTTCATTTCCCACACAGACCATCCCCTGGCATGGCACAGTGCAATAAGAGCACACTACCCCTATGTCAAGAGACAGGGTCTTGGCCCAGGGTGGAAACTCAGAATACTAGACATTGAGGAAATTGAAGCAACCTCTTGTCAACGTGTAGGAGTCTGGGGCAGTAATGGGGCAGGGCCTCCTCATGCAGTTCCAGCAGGACTCTTACAGGATCAAGGAGAGAGCACAGCAGGAAAAGCTCTCTCTCTCTGTGACGACTCCCCCCATCCTGAGTGAGTCTGATCACAACTCTTCAAACTGTCCTGCAGACGAGGACGGTCACCCCCCCCCAGCGCTGAACACACCCAGGTCCCACAGCTGCACTGCTCCTCCATCACTGAGAGGGATAAATTCACAGAGCTGGAGAGAGACATGGTGGAGCTCAGAGAGCTGGTCCACACACTACAGACAGAACAGACCCACAGAACAGACCAGCACAACACCACCCACCCCCCCCCC
Source organism: Coregonus sp. 'balchen' (assembly GCA_902810595.1). Lineage (NCBI taxonomy): Eukaryota > Metazoa > Chordata > Actinopteri > Salmoniformes > Salmonidae > Coregonus > Coregonus sp. 'balchen'. The sequence goes on along the minus strand of LR778273.1, from coordinate 49,418,472 downwards.
CCCAACATGACCCGGAGGGCAGAAGGTGGAGATGGACGGCTGTCTGAGAGCTGGCTGCACTCCGGACTGAGGAGGAGGGAGAGAGACACAATGCAGTGAAGGAGGAGGTGAGAAAGCTGAGGTGTGACAGAGAGCAGGGCACTCCCCCAGTGAAGCCAGCAGAACAGCGCACCTCAGACCCGGACCACAACCTCAACACCACAATGGGACAGACAACATAGGACCCACCAACCCAACAGACCCCACCCCCTCCTAACAGCCCCCCTGTCAGCTCCCCCGATAGCCCTCGACAACCCCCACACATCCACTGAGGACACACAAAAGCCAGAAATTGTGCTCCTCATTGACTCAAATGGCAAATGCATTCAAGAGAATAAACTTTTTCCCGAAACACAAAGTGGCTAAACTCTGGTGCCCAAACACTAGGCCTGCCCTGGAGCTGCTGTCAGAGGACAGACTAGGGTCCAAACACTAGGCCCTGGAGCTGCTGTCAGAGGACAGACTAGGGTCCAAACACTAGGCCCTGGAGCTGCTGTCAGAGGACAGACTAGGGTCCAAACACTAGGCCCTGGAGCTGCTGTCAGAGGACAGACTAGGGTCCAAACACTAGGCCCTGGAGCTGCTGTCAGAGGACAGACTAGGGTCCAAACACTAGGCCTGCCCTGGAGCTGCTGTCAGAGGACAGACTAGGGTCCAAACACTAGGCCTGCCCTGGAGCTGCTGTCAGAGGACAGGACTAGGGTCCAAACCACTAGGCCTGCCCTGGAGCTGCTTTCAGAGGGACAGACTAGGGTCCAAACACTAGGGCCCTGGAGCTGCTGTCAGAGGACAGACTAGGGTCCAAACACTAGGCCTGCCTGGAGCTGCTGTCAGAGGACAGACTAGGGTCCAAAACACTAGGCCTGCCCTGGAGCTGCTGTCAGAGGACAGACTAGGGTCCAAACACTAGGCCCTGGAGCTGCTGTCAGAGGACAGACTAGGGTCCAAACAATATAATAATAATATGCCATTTAGCAGACACTTTTATCCAAAGTGACTTACAGTCATGCGTGCATACATTTTACCTATGGGTGGTCCCGGGAATCTAACCCATTACCATGGAGTTACAAGCACCATGCTCTACCAACTAAGCTACAAAGGACCAGTTGTGTTCTGTAAAGACTGTCCCATGGGAAGACAGAAAGATAGACTGTAACTCATTTCTCCTGAACACAGCTATTCACCCCAACCCAACCTAACATAGCAGACGCCTGAAACACCTCTGTTGGGGACTCAGCGGAGGCTAACCCCAACCCAACACTGAGCCGTGTGTTATACACAATACTGAGGAGAAGGAAAGGTAGAAAGTGGTAGAGAGGAGAGGAGAGGAGAGGAGAGGAAGAGGAGAGGAGAGGAGAGGAGAGGAGAGGAGAGGCGAGGAGAGGAGAGGAGAGGAGAGGACATGAGAGGACATGAGAGGACAGGAGAGGAGAGGAGAGGAGAGATAGAGGACAGGTGGTTGTCTCTGATGTCTGAGTTTCAGATCGATGCGTTGCTGTTAAAGTAATGTGACTGGCTGGCACAGGGTTCCATAGAATAAGATAGAATAGCTGATTCAACGCCAGACCTTTAACAGAGTGACTGACAGAGTTGGTCTGCTCTGATGAAGGGCTGGAGGAGGAGGAGGAGGTGGTGATGAGAGAGAAGGGGAGAGAGAGAGAGAGAGAGAGAGAGAGAGAGAGAGAGAGAGAGAGAGAGAGAGAGAGAGAGAGAGAGAGAGAGAGAGAGAGAGAGAGAGAGGGAGAGAGAGAGAGAGAGAGAGAGAGAGAGAGAGAGAGGAGGGTGTTGATTGAATGTCAGGCCTTTAATAGAGTAACTGTAACTGAGAGAGTTGGTCTGCTCTGATGAAGGGCTGGAGGAGGCTGGCAAATAGGAGGCAGTGACGGAAATGGCTGGCAGTGACTCGGCAGCAGGCTGAAACAGGTTTCTGGATGGGGGGAAAGATGGATGACTGAGATGACTGCATCATTCCTGACCTGAGATCAGTGTAGTCTTCAACACAGTCACTGTTCTCGCTGGTATTACACACAACCCTGACCTGAGTAGATTATACCGAACAGCATTCATATCAGGACTGATCTCTCGCTCTTTCTGCCTGTGGGTTAGGCTTAGCATGTAGACTAGAACACAGTCCTACACTCTCCCCCTCTCAACCTGTCAGCCTCTTCCTCTCTCCCTACCCAGCCGTCGGCCTCTTCCTTCTCTCCCTACCAGCCCTGTGCTCTTTCTCTCTCTTATAGCCTGTAGCCTTCTCTATCAGCCTGTCGCCTCCCTCTCTTCTATCAGCTGTTCAGCCTCTTCCTCTCTCCCTCTAGCCTGTCAGCCTCTTCCTCCCCTTTCTCTCGCCTGTCAGCCTCTCCTTTCTCTCTTCAGCCTGTTCAGCCTGTCAGCCTCCTTATCAGCCTGTCCCCTCAGCCTGCCCTACAGCCTGTCAGCCTCTTCCTCTCTCCCTATCAGCCTGTCAGCCTCTTCCTCTCTCTCTATCAGCCTGTCAGCCTTTCCTCTCTTCCCTATAACCTGTCAGCCTTTCCTCTCTCCTATCAGCCTGTCAGCCCCCCCCTCTCCCCCCCCTCAGCTGTAGCCTCTCCCTTCTCCCTACCAGCCTCTCCCCTCTCTCTACAGCGTCAGCTCTCCCTCTCTCCCACCACCTCTCCCTCTTCTACCCAGCCTTCGGCCTCTCCCATTCCCCTACCAGCTTCCCTCTTCTCTATCACCCTGCAGCCCTCCCTTCCCCTACCCACCTTCCCTCCTTCTACAGCCTGCAGCCTACCCCTCTCCCTACCCACCTCTCCCTCTCTCTCTATCAGCCTCCTGTCGCCTCTCCTCTCTCCCTACCAGCTCTCCCTCCTCCCTATCAGCCTTCAGCCCTCTCCCTAACAGCCTCTCCCCTCCCTCTCTATCAGCCTGTCGGGCCTCTCCCTCTCTCCCTATCAGCCTGTCAGCCTCTCCCTCTCCCCTTATCGCCGTTCAGCCTTCCCTCTCTCTCCTATCAGCCTGTCAGCCTCTCCCTCTCTTCTATCAGTCTTCAGCCTCCCCCTCTCTCTCTATCAGCCTGTCAGCCTCTTCCTCTCTCCCTATCAACCTGTCAGCCTCTTCCTCTCTCTCTATCAGCCTGTCAGCCTCTTCCTCTCTCCCTATCAACCTGTCAGCCTCTTCCTCTCTCTCTATCAGCCTGTCAGCCTCTCCCTCTCTCTCTCTCAGCCTGTCAGCCCCATCTCCCCCCCTCCCCCTCTCAGCCTGTCACCCCCCCCCTTCCCTGTCAGCCTTTTCCTCTCCCCTATCGCCTGTCACCTCTTCCTCTCTCTCTATCAGCCTGTCAGCCTCTCCTCTCCCCTCTCCCCACGCCTGTCAACCTCTCCCCTCCCCCCCCCTCAGCCGTCAGCCTTCCCTCCCCCATGTAGCCTCTTCCTCTCTCCCTATCGCCTGTGCCTCTGCCTCTCTCCTATCAGCCTGTCAGCCTTTTCTCCCTCCCCTCTCCCTCTTCTTATCAGTGTCAGCCCCCCTCCCTCTCTCTATCAGCGGGTCAGCCTCTACCTCTCTCCTATCGCCTTCAGCCTCTCCCTCTCCTCTTTCAGCCTGCCCAGCCTCTCCCTCCTCTCATCACCTGTCAGCCCTCCCTCTCTCTCAAATCAGCCTGTCAGCCTCTCCCTCTCTCCTACAGCCTTCACCCTTCCCTCTCTCTCTATCAGCCGTCAGCCTCTCCCTCTCTTCATCAGCCGTCAGCCTCTACCCTCTCTCTATCACCTGTCAGCCTCCCCCTCTCTCTCTATCAGCATGTCACCCTCACCTCTCTCTCTACAGCCTGTCAGCCTCTCCCTCTCTCCCTACCAGCCTTCAGCCTCTCCCTCTCTCTCTATCAGCCTGTCAGCCTCTCCCTCTCTCTCTATCAGCCTGTCAGCCTCTCCCTCTCTCTCTATCAGCCTGTCAGCCTCTCCCTCTCTCTCTATCAGCCTGTCAGCCTCTTCCTCTCTCTCTATCAGCCTGTCAGCCTCTCCCTCTCTCCCTCTCAGCCTATCAGCCTCTTCCTCTCTCCCTACCAGTCTCTCCCTCTCAGAGGTGGGGGAGAGTGAGGAGGAAGAGGGGGTGGGAGAGAGAGGTGGGGGAGAGAGGGGGGAGGAAGAGTGGGTTGGGGAGAGAGAGAGAGGGGGAGAGAGGTAGGGAGAGAAATAAACCTGATTTATTTAAAGCCCCAGTGCATTAAAAATTGTGTTTTTCCTGTGTTTTGTATCATATTGTAGAACAGCTGATGAAACTAACACTGTAAAAGTGTGAATTATTTTATCAGTGTTATTTCCTGAAAGTTGCTGGTTGAAAACACAATCTACACAGGACCTTCTAATCAGCCTGTTTGCGTGGGCAGGAGTTTCGCCTTGCCTGGTGACATCACCAGGCGGTAGATTGGTTGTTAGACGAATAACAAAGAGAGTTCCAAACCTCTCTGCCAATAACAGCTAGTTTTACTATTTCCCTTCCCCACTCAGACCACTCCCAGACAGTCCTAGCAAAATTATTGTTTGAGAATTTTTTTTAACAAAAAAGCCATTTTTGTCAATTTAATTATTACGGTAAGGTACTTAATGCTGCAATATGTAACTTTTTGGGCGATCCACCAAATTCACATAGAAATGTCCGTTATAGATCTGTCATTCTCATTGAAAGCAAGTCTAAGAAGCGGTATATCTGTTCTATGTGAGCTATTTCTATGCTTCCTGTTCTTAAGTTTAGTTTTTGCGTCTTTTGCTTGAGGTTTTGTACACCAGCTTCAAACTGCTGAAAATACAATATCTTTGGTTATGGAAAATATATTTCACAGCGGTTTAGACGGTACAATGATTCTCTAAACTATACTTGCTTGTTTAGTCACATAAACTGAAATTAGGCGAAGTATTATAATTTTAGCAACCAGGAAATGGCGCAGCGATTTCTGCATTGTGCATCTTTAATTGTTACCCAGAAATGATATTGATATAAAAACTGCTGCATTGGGCCTTTTTTAAAGTATTGATTTTCCTGTCTGAAGCCTGCAGCACAGATTGCACCAAACAAACAGTGTTTATCATGTTTAACAACAGTGACTGGCTTCTGCAGGGGTCAGACAGGCCAGTGAAGTGTCAGGGATGCGTCAGGGCAGACAGGCCAGTGAAGTGTCAGGGATGCGTCGGGGCAGACAGGCCAGTGAAGTGTCAGGGATGCGTCGGGGCAGACAGGCCAGTGAAGTGTCAGGGATGCGTCGGGGCAGACAGGCCAGTGAAGTGTCAGGGATGCGTCCCAAATGGCACCTGGTCAACAGGATGCCATTTAGGACGTAGACAGGGAAAGCCGAGTTACAGCCCCGATGTTAACGTCGGTCCTTAATCTCAGCCCCGATGTTAACGTCGGTCCTTAATCTCAGCCCCGATGTTAACGTCGGTCCTAATCTCAGCCCCGATGTTAACGTCGGTCATTAATCTCAGCCCCGATGTTAACGTCGGTCCTTAATCTCAGCCCCGATGTTAACGTCGGTCCTTATCTCAGCCCTGATGTTACCTTTGGTCCTTAATCTCAGCCCCGATGTTAACGTCGGTCCTTAATCTCAGCCCTGATATTAACGTTGGTCCTTAATCTCAGCCTGATGTTACCTTTGGTCCTAATCTCAGCCCCGATGTTAACGTCGGGTCCTTAATCTCAGCCCTGATGTTTAACGTTTGGTCATTAATCTCAGCCCCGTGTTAACGTCGGTCCTTAATCTCAGCCCTGATGTTAACGTCGGTCATTAATCTCAGCCCTGATGTTAACGTCGGTCATTAATCTCAGCCCCGATGTTACCTTTGGTCCTTAATCTCAGCCCCGATGTTAACGTCGGTCCTTAATCTCAGCCCCGATGTTAACTTTGGTCCTTAATCTCAGCCCTGATGTTACCTTTGGTCCTTAATCTCAGCCCCGATGTTAACGTCGGTCATTAATCTCAGCCCCGATGTTACCTTTGGTCCTTAATCTCAGCCCCCGATGTTACCTTTGGTCATTAATCTCAGCCCCGATGTTACCCTTTGGTCATTAATCTCAGCCCTGATGTTACCTTTGGTCCTTAATCTCAGCCCCGATGTTAACGTCGGTCATTAATCTCAGCCCCGATGTTACCTTTTGGTCATTAATCTCAGCCCCGATGTTACCTTTGGTCATTAATCTCAGCCCCCGATGTTACCTTTGGTCATTAATCTCAGCCCCGATGTTACCTTTGGTCCTTAATCTCAGCCCCGATGTTAACGTCGGTCCATTAATCTCAGCCCCGATGTTACCTTTGGTCATTAATCTCAGCCCTGATGTTACCTTTGGTCCTTAATCTCAGCCCCGATGTTACCTTTGGTCATTAATCTCAGCCCCGATGTTACCTTTGGTCCTTAATCTCAGCCCCGATGTTACCTTTGGTCCTTAATCTCAGACCCGATGTTACCTTTGGTCCTTAATCTCAGACCCGATGTTATCTTTGGTCAGAGGAAAAGCAATTTGATTTCTCTGCCTCAGTAACAAAGCATGGCATGGATAAACATATGGCATTGACCTCCAACTCCAACCAAGTGAAAAAATAAGATTTGTGTGTGATTTGTGATCTCACCCCTCGTCTCTCTGTCTCGCTCCCTGTGTGTGTGTGTCCAGGATCCAGTCTGGATCGTACCTCAGTACCGGTTGGTTCACTCTGATCCTGGCCATGGACATGTGTAAAGAGATCCACGTCTACGGCATGATCAACGACACCTACTGCAGGTAAGATACAGACTGATGGATTGACTTAACTGTTCTTCAATAGGCACACAGAAACAGTAAGCCTCCAGACATTAACACCATGTCCCTATTCCCAACACAGTTGACTAACTTTCGCCAGAGCCCATTTTTGACAAAGTCACAATCTTACCTATTTGTCACAGATTTTCTGCAGAAATTTGAATATATCTACAATTTCACAGTCACAGTAATTCTGCTTTGAAAGTTGATAAGTGGTCCTCTGTAGCTCAGTTGGTAGAGCATGGCGTTTGCAACGCCAGGGTTGTGGGTTCGATTCCCACGGGGGGCCAGTATGAAAAATAAAAAATAATGTATGCACTCACTAACTGTAAGTCGCTCTGGATAAGAGCGTCTGCTAAAATGACTAAATGTAAAAAATGTGTAAACGGTCCAGTGAAATGGTTACTTGCATAGTGGAGTCTTTTTTGTTTAGACATGTAGCTAGCTAGCTAGCTAGCTAAACAACAAACCATAATCCCAACTCTAATGCCATGTTCAAAACAACTGGGAACTCGGAAATCTCAGATTTACGACTTCAGTGCATTCAAAACAACTGGGCACTCTGGAAAAACAACAACTTCTGACTGGGAAAAATCTATTTGAATGTTCATCCAACTCGGAATTCCAACACGGGAACTCGGGCCTCTTTCTAGAGCGCCGACTTTCCAACCTGAAGATCACTGACGTCATGATCTGACCTAATATTTGTCAGAGTTCGCAGTTGTTTTGAACGCTTAAATACTTTTTGAAGGTAGCTAAAGATAACGAACTAGGTTCAATGTTAGCTAGCTAGCTAACATTAGGCTATAACTAGCAATGCAAATGGCTTTCTGAGATACAAATAATATTACAACACAGATCATACATGTACAGTGGGGAAAAAAAGTATTTAGTCAGCCACCAATTGTGCAAGTTCTCCCACTTAAAAAGATGAGAGAGGCCTGTAATTTTCATCATAGGTACACATCAACTATGACAGACAAAATGAGAAGAAAAAAAAATCCAGAAAATCACATTGTAGGATTTTTTATGAATTTATTTGCAAATTATGGTGGAAAATAAGTATTTGGTCACCTACAAACAAGCAAGATTTCTTTAGCTAGCCAGCCAGCCAACGTTAGCTAGCTAACTAACAGTACGCTTTAACTTGCAATCAATACTACTTTCTGACAAAATAGAAACATATAATATTTGAAAATGTAGCTAGCTAGACTATCTTACCCGTACACATGGATGGACGCTTCTCCCTCTCTGTCACGGATGCCATGGTTGCCCTTAGTTTGAAGATGTAATTCGGAGACTGGTGTTTTATACAGCAGCCTTCTGTGTTCTCTTTTGGACTCTCCGCATTTGGCAATCATCTCTCTGCTTCCACCGGTCATTCCACTGATTTCAAAACTCGCTCAACATCTTCCGTTTCTTTCCCACCACTGTCATCAGAAGAATACAATGTCTGGATCAATGAAAATGGTTTTTAACCTAAAATCAGGGATTTCCTCATTGTCTGATTCATTTTCAGAGTCAGAGAGAGTCAGCATGGCATGATCGTCCTCCAGAAAGTAGTCCATCACAACTTTTTCCCACTTTTCTTTGTCGATAGCACAAAGACATCAGCAAACCATGTGTGGCTGTGTGTGTGGCTGTGTGTGGCTGTGTGGTGTGGGCTGTGTGTGTGTGTGTGGCTGTGTGGTGGTGCGTGTGTGGTGGCTTTGGTGTGTGTGGCTTGTGTGTGGCTGTGTGTGTGGTGTGTGTGCTGTTGTGTGTGGTGCTGTGTGTGCTGTGTGTGGATGTGTGTGCTGTGTGTGTGTTGGTGCTGTGTGTGGCTGTGTGTGTGGCTGTGTGTGGCTGTGTGTGTGGTGTGTGTGATGGTGTGTGGCTGTGTGGCTGTGTGTGGGGTGTTGTGTGGCTGTGTGTGTGGCTGTGTGTGTGTGTGTGTGTGGCTGTTGTGTGGCTGGTTGGTGTGTGTGTGTGTGTGGCTGGTGTGTGGTGTGTGTGGCTGTGTGCGTGGCTGTGTGTGGCTGTGTGTGTGGCTGTGTGTGGGGCTGTGTGTGGCTGTGTGTGTGGCTGTGTGTGGCTGTGTGGTGTGTGGCTGTGTGTGGGCTGTGTGTGGCTGTGTGTGGCTGTGTGTGGTGTGGCTGTGTGTGTGGCTGTGTGTGTTGTGTGTGGCTGTGGTGTGTTGTGTGTGTGTCTGTGTGTGTGTCTTGTGTGTGGCTGTGTGTGGTTGCTGTGTGTGGCTCGTGTGTGGCTGTGTGTGTGGCTGTGTGTGTGGCTGTGGTGTGGCTGTGTGTGTGGTGGGGTGTGTGTGGCTGTGTGTTGGCTGTGTGTGGCTGTGGTGTGGATGTGTTGTGGCTGTGGTGTGGCTGTGTGTGTGGCTGTGTGTGTGGCTGTGTGTGGCTGTGTGTGGCTGTGTGTGTGGTTTGTGTGTGTGGTTGCTGTGTGCGTGGCTGTGTGCGTGGCTGTGTGTGTGGCTGTGTATGTGGCTGTGTGTGTGTCTGTGTGTGTGTGGCTGTGTGTGGCTGTGTGCGTGGCTGTGTTGTGGCTGTGTGTGGCTGTGTGCGTGGCTGTGTGTGTGGCTGTGTGTGTGTCTGTGTGTGTGGCTGGCTACCGTTCAGGATCTTTTGTCGCTGTAATATCCTGAGCCGAGGGAGACGGTGCAGAGAGAGGGAATTGAATTGATTGGTTAACAGTGTGGGACGGTGGTAAGGTGATACGGTGGTGGTGTGTAGAACAGAGCGGAGCCAATAGGCTGCTGCTGCTACTGGGGCATGGTTTAAAATGACAGCTGTGTGGATTGGACATGGTGATATGGTCATTCATCCATATTCTGGTCATTCTGGAGTAATGAAGTCAAACTGTAATAAAGCTGTCAGTCTTTAATATGGAGACTAGGGTCTAGGGTCGGATGGTATCCAGCTTTTCATATCTTTCTCTCATCCTGGGATTTACGGTATTACCGGCGTAGTACACAAGGGGGCGCCAAGAAACGTAAAAAAGCCCGTTGGCCGTCTATTACCAGAATGGTAACAAAATTAGCACAAGTCATAGCAAATTTCCATGGAGCCAACTAGCTAAATATGCTAACAAGCACAATCGGAAATTAACGAATGGCAAAGACCAGGAATCAGCTCATAAATATACATATATATAGGCTACCGAATGTCATTTTTGGTGAGTTTGGACATTTACAAGCAAATGTGAACGAGAGGTATTGAGTACGGATCATTGTGGATAGTTAAATTAATATAATAGTTTGATTAAAACATTTACATGCTTTACAAGAATAATAATTTCCCTAATAATCCTGTTTACATGGACACATCTGAAATCAGGCTACCTGATGGCACTTTGATAAATGCAGAAAATCGGCAATCAAAATAAACGTTCTACCACAACTAACGTTGTTTTTGGGAAGCATATTTGATTCTGAGTTCGGGGGGGGGGGGGGGAAGAGGGGGTAGGAGCAGTTGGGGGGAGGAGCAGAGGGGGGAGGAAAGAGTGTAGGGAGGGGGGAGGAGCAGAGGGGGGAGGAGAGGGGGAGGAGCAGACTGGCCGAGAACGGAGAGGAGGAAAAGCAGAAGGAAATCAAGATATCAGTGGCAGCTGTTCAGATAACTCATCTAAAGGGCTTTGACTTCTCAAACACGGCAGAAAGCTAACACAATATGATGCACCGTCACCTTATTAATTCAGCCACTTACTTAGATAACTAGCAAGTTAAACTTAGGGGTCGTGTTAATGCAGAATTCTGCGTTTTTCACAAAGGCAAAAAAAAGATAAAATGCATAAGAAATATCTTGCTGTGTTTTGTAAAAGCAGATCTAAAATGCTTCTTATTGTAATTTCTGCTTCAGACTAACTGTGTGCTTGAGTTGCACTTCTCCACTGGGATGAGAATTCACCAAAGGGCCTTCTATCAGCAGACAGCTCTCAAAGACTTTACTGGTATCTGTTATGTGGGCTATCTGCTGGCTTTTTGATGGGTAGCACTTTTACCAGCCTACTTTATCGGTTAAAATGCTTTCTTAGACTTCTATATTATTTTTTATTAGCTAACTTTAAACAAAACATTAGAAAATGTAGCTGGCTACAGTCTTTCTATGATAATCATTAGAGATATGACGGCCATGCATCGTTTTTGCAAAAAAAGACCTTGCTTTTTCATTGAAAGCTCATTTACTTGTGTCTGATGAATATGAAGCTATTTTCTTTTTGATGTGTTGCACTGATGTATTTTCTGTGAAGGAAAACTACAAAAGTCCCTGTTCCCTCTATTGAAGTAAAAAACCACTGTTGATATTCAATATGAAACGTGACCCCTGTCAATACACAGCTGGACTCACCTGCTCCCGTTTTGATTAAATCAACATTTTCCCTCGTCAATCTACACACAACACCCCATAATGACGAAGCGAAAACAGGTTTTTAGAAATGTTTGCACATGTATTAAAAATAAAAACCAGAAATACCTTATTTACATAAGTATTCAGACCCTTTGCTATGACATACGGAATTGAGCTCAGGTGCATCCTGTTTCTATTGATCATCCTTGAGATGTTTATATAACTTGATTGGAGTACACCTGTGGTAAATTCAATTGATTGGACATAATTTGGAAAGGCACACACCTGTCTATATAAGGTCCCACAGTTGACAGTGCATGTCAGAGCAAAAACCAAGCCATGAGGTCGAAGGAATTGTCCGTAGAGCTCCGAGACAGGATTGTGTCGAGGCACAGATCTGGGGAAGGGTACCAAATAATGTCTGCAGCATTGAAGGTCCCCAAGAACACAGTGGCCTCCATCATTCTTAAATGGAAGAAGTTTGAACCACCAAGACTTCCTAGATCTGGTCCCGCGGCCAAACTAAGCAATCGGGGGAGAAGGGCCTTGGTCAGGGAGGTGACCAAGAACCCAATGGTCACTCTGACAGATCTCCAGAGTTCCTATGTGGAGATGGGAGAACCTTCCAGAAGGACAACCATTACATTTACATTTTAGTCATTTAGCAGACGCTCTTATCCAGAGCGACTTACAGTTAGTGAGTGCATACATTTTCATACTTTTTTCATACTGGCCCCCCCGTGGGAAACGAACCCACAACCCTGGCGTTGCAAGCGCCATGCTCTACCAACTGAGCTACACTCCACCAATCAGGCCTTAATGGTAGAGTGGCCAGACGGAAGCCACTCCTCAGTAAAAGGCACATGACAGCCCGCTTGGAGTTTGCCAAAAGGCACCAAAAGGACTCAGACCATGAGAAACAAGATTCTCTGGTCTGATAAAACTAAGATTGACCTCTTTGGCCTGAATGCCAAGTATCACGCCTGGAGGAAACCTGGCACCATCCCTACGGTGAAGCATGGCGGTGGCAGCATCATGCTGTGGGGATGTTTTTCAGCAGCAGGGACTGGGAGATTAGTCAGGATCGAGGGAAAGATGAACGGAGCAAAGTACAGAGAGATCCTAAATGAAACCTGCTCCAGAGCGCTCAGGACCTCAGACTGGGGCAAAGGTTCACCTTCCAACAGGACAACGACCCTAAGCACACAGCCAAGACAACGCAGGAGTGGCTTCGGGCGTTGTCTTGGCTTCGGGACAAGTCTCTGAATGTCTTTGAGTGGCCCAGCCAGAGCCTGGACTTGAACCCGATCGAACATCTCTGGAGAGACCTGAAAATAGCTGTGCAGCGATGCTCCCCATCCAACCTGACAGAGCTTGAGAGGATCTGCAGAGAAGAATGGGAGAATCTCCCCAAATACAGGTGTGCCAAGCTTGTAGCGTCATACCCAAGAAGACTCAAGGCTGTAATCGCTGCCAAAGGTGCTTCAACAAAGAACTGAGTAAAGGGTCTGAATACTTATGTAAATGTCATATGTTAGTTATGATATGTCTTGGTGGTTTTATGGATTCTTCAATCACAGTGAGCTGTTTTCTGACGTGCTGTTCCAACTTTGTGTGTTTCTGTACTGTTTTAATGTTTCCCCAAGGTAAAGGCGTATGTTCTGGTTCTCTGGGTCTCTGGGTGTTTGGTTTCTTAATTTCTTCTTAGAGATTTATTGACTCTTCATCACAACCATGTATGCTTACATTTTATTCTTAGGGTTTTAGCTTGAATTTTTAAAAGTTTTTGGGAGGTGGAGAGGAGAAGGGGAAAAGGGAGGAGAAGAGAAGGAGGGAGAAGGCACAGAAGGGGGAAAACAAGAACGCAGAGAGAGCAACGAGGAAAGAGAAAGAGAAAGAGAAAAGAGAAAGAGAAAGAGAAAGAGAAAGAAGGAGAGAGAGAATAGAACAGAGAAGAGTAAAGATGAAAGAGAGAAAGAGAAGAATGAGAAAATAAGCAGAAGAAAGAGAACGAGAAAAACAGAGAAAGAGAAGGAGGAAAAGGCCAGAGAAGAAAGGAGAAAAGAAGCAAAAGAAGAAAGAGAAAAGAGAGAAAAGAGAAAAAAAGACGAACGCCGAAAGAGAATGAGAAAGAGGAAAGAGTAAAGAGAAATGGAAGTAGAGAGAAAAGAAGAGAGGAGAGAGAGAGAGAAAACGGAGAAAGAGAGATAGATAAAAGCTGAGCGCTCTCGCTATACTAGCGCACACTTCCCTATAGAACCGGCCGCGATAGAGCGACACAAATCTACTAGCAGACTATCTGGCTCTAGCTCTCTATCCTATATCTCTATAGAGATCTTATCTCTAGACCCCCTCCCTCCCATTCTCGTATCCCATTCTACCTGACTCTAGCTCAGCTTTTCACTCGACTTCTCTAGCTCTCTCTCTCTCTCTCATCACACTCCCCCAGGGTCAGAGAGGTCCCGTACCCCTACTATGAAGCCGGTAGTCGTGATGAGTGTCTTTAACCATCTCTCTCCCCCCTCTCCCCAGGTCAGAGAGGTACCGTAAGGTCCCGTACCACTACTATGAAGCCGGTAGTCGGGATGAGTGTGCAGAGTACCTCCTCCACGAGAGTGCTCCATACGGCGGTCACCGTTTCATCACAGAGAAGGCCGTCTTCTCCAAGTGGGCCAAAACACACGCCATTAAGTTCTACAACCCGCCATGGCAACCGTCGTGACCCGGAAGGGACCGCCGAGACAGCCGGGAGGTCTGGAGGAGGGCCATTATTGATGACATCACACGGCCATGTCCACCTCATCATCCGGGGACAGGGAGAACGCAGGGCCACTACCATCACCGTGACACCAGAACTGCGTCCCAAATGGCACCCTATTCCCTACATAGTGCACTATCGGGTCCTGGTCAAAAGTAGTGCACTATGTAGGGAATAGGGTCCAGGCATGTCTCCCTCCCCTAACGTTGTCAAAATGTATATGACACTAAAATGTACAGTCAGAATGCACACATTGTTCTGCAATCCCAGCCTTTCCTTAATCCTTAATCCCAATCCCAGTCCGTCCATTACTACTGAGGCTTTAGTCTGAGGGGTTGTAAATCCCGTCCCACCGCTAGCCTGACTGCAGCACTGATAGCAGACACCCACCCTGGGCTGAAATGTAGATGGTAGAGGGTAGTCCCTCTAAGTCCCTCCATGTCCTCACTGAGCCATGAACCATGAACCAAGGCCTTCTGTTCACACAAAAAACGATCTGGCCACTGCAGGGCAGGCACATCCATCCATCCCATTGGAGAAACAACATGAAGAAGAAACTATTTTTCCACTTCATTGAATGTCTGTTGTCATCTTCTGGAACTCTGTTGACCTCTTCTAGAACTCTGTTGTCATCTTCTGGAACTCTGTTGACCTCTTCTAGAACTCTGTTGTCATCTTCTGGAACTCTGTTGACCTCTTCTAGAACTCTGTTGTCATCTTCTGGAACTCTGTTGACCTCTTCTAGAACTCTGAGCTGGATGAAATGTGATGTCATAAAGGAGCTCCGGATGCAGCGGGCTTTCTTGACCTCCAATCATCTGCTGCTTTTGATGTTGTAAAATCTGTTAGAATGACAAAGGATCTGATTGACGGCTAGCTCAACTCAACAGATATGGAACCAACAAAGGAACTGTCCTTCAACTCTACAGTAGCTACACGCAGGCCTCATCCCAAATGGCACCCTATCCCCTACACAGTGCACTACTTTTAACGGGCCCTGTTCCTATTTAGTGAATAGGGTGCCATTTGGTACTTAGCCAAGTTACTTTCGATGTACTGAAGCCCTGTACAGTACAGTCTGTATCTCACAAGTATGAACTCAAACTCTCCAAGATTTTTGCCTGTTATCGATTTTTATGATTTTTATTTAATCTTTATTTAACCTTTATTTAACTAGGCAAGTTAAATATCTCTGACCAGCTACACGACTTTATTCTCTGTCCGTCTGGCTGTCCCCCCCCCCCCCCCCCTGTCCGTCTGGCTGTCCCCCCCCCCCCCCCGTCTGTCTGTCCTTCCTGTTAGAATTATAGGCTACCAGGGGTGCGTCCCAAATGGCACCCTATTCCCTATATAGTGCACTACTTTAGACCAGAGAATGGCACCCTATTCCCTATATAGTGCACTACTTTAGACCAGAGAATGGCACCCTATCCCCTATATAGTGCACTTCTTTAGACCAGAGAATGGTACCCTATCCCCTATATAGTGCACTACTTTAGACCAGAGAATGGTACCCTATCCCCTATATAGTGCACTACTTTAGACCAGAGAATGGTACCCTATCCCCTATATAGTGCACTTCTTTTGACCATAGGGCTGACCACAGGGCTGACCATAGGGCTGACCACAGGGCTGACCATAGGGCTGACCACAGGGCTGACCATAGGGCTGACCACAGGGCTCTGGTCAAAAGTAATGCACTTTATAGGGAATCGGTTTAGCATTTGGGACACAGCCCTGATAGCCTATAATTATAACTGGACGGATACATCATTAACAAACTAACCTGAAGTCCACTACATGAAACATTGTTGTACCCAGACTTCAGTGTACTCTAACTATTACACGTCGTCTTGTTCCCTTAAATTGATCAGTTCCTCCGCCCTTGTGGCTCTACACCTACCTGACCCTGTAAGTCGAGTCCATTTGTGAGTCCCAATTATAACTTGTTCACTACTTCCCACAAGTCTAAAAACTGATTGGATTGGTGAAGGCATTGGCTAGAGGGATTTTCCCACCATGTTTCCTATACATTACCAGTCATGTCCTTTCTAATCAGTGAAACACAAGTGCACACTGGGAGGAAGGGAATGAGGTTGTTGGTCTGATTTTGTCAGCTGCGTGTCTCTGTCTGTGTGATCAGTGGAATGGTATCAAATACATCAGACGCATGGTTTCCATGGTTTCCATGTGTTTGATGCCATTCCATTCGCTCCTTTCCAGCCATTATTATGAGCCGTCCTCCCCTTAGCAGCCTCCACTGATATCTATCTATCTACAGTTGAAGTCGGAAGTTTACATACACCTTAGCCAAATACATTTAAACTCAGTTTTTCACAATTCCTGACATTTAATCCTAGTAAAAATTCCCTGTCTTAGGTCAGTTAGGATCATCACTTTATTTTAAGAATGTGAATTATTAATATTAATTAACGTATATTGACGGCACTACAGCATAGCATGCTTTTGTATCAGTCTCAATGTACATATTTACTATATCATGTAGATATTTTTTTTACTGTTCCAATCAGCCTGTGATTGTGATGGAAAAAGTTGGAAAAGACAAGTGCAAGTTGCCTCTCTAATGTAGCAAACCTAGATCACATCCGCTAATGTGACTGTTTAGCTGAGACAGCTGTAAACATCAGGATCCCATACCACTTTCCTTATTTCAGCTCTCCATTCTCACTTATCATGTAGCTGGCAACAAGAGAACTGAATGGCACATTAAGCGTCCATTTGTTTTCAGATTAAACTCAGAAACCATCCACAGTCCACTACTAGTCAGAAGTGTAGAGCTATGTCGGTAACAGAAGAGGAGAGAGAGAGAGAGAGAGAGAGAGGCTGTGGATTTTAACACCCCTGTCCCATTTTAGCACCCCATCACTGTCCCTGTACACCTTAGCGCATTAGACTCTATAGCTCCATTTCCCTTCTGTGTGATCACAATCCATTTACAGGTCCTCTATGTGATCACAATCCATTTACAGGTCCTCTGTGTGATCACAATCCATTTACAGGTCCTCTGTGCGATCACAATCCATATACAGGTCCTCTGTGTGATCACAATCCAATTACAGGTCCTCTGTGTGATCACAATCCATTTACAGGTCCTCTGTGTGATCACAATTCAATTTGAGGCGATGATGGTTCATCATGTATACGTCCCTATACTTTATAGTGCACTACTTCAGACTTCTCTATGGGCCCTGGTCAAAAGTAGTGCGCAATATAGGGAATAGGGTATCATTTTGGACTAACCCTAAAGGTTTGTTACTGTGGTTCTGTGACTCCCTCCTGTTCCCTTAACTCAATGTTGTTGTTCTTTTTGCCATTTTGTCCATTGAACCATTTTAAACGTTTTTGTTTTGTTTTGATGAAAAATGTATGGTTTGATTTTTGTTGTTGTGGTGAAGCACTTTTATTTTTCACATCAAGTGTCCTTGATAAGCATCTATGTACTTATGGTTAAGTTGTCATTGGGAAATGGTCAGAGGTGAAAGTAGATGTCAGAACTCCTATGTGTGCCCGTGCTCCCAATCTATTTATGGATCTAATCTTAGAATTACATATAGAATCCCTATTAATTCAATAGGATCTCTGTGGGCCTAGTCGTAAAGATTTCTCTTTTAACTTTTTAAAATGGATGACCTTTTTATTGTGGTATAAACAATCACTTCAAAGGTCTCCCTTTACTAGGCTAACCTGCACAGGTTCATTCCACTCGTAACATGTTTCCAGCCTTCAAACAGTGGTGAATGGAAAGAGACATCTGTTACAGAAACGCCAAAAAGTGAAATGACGTTTTTTCGACTGTCATTAGTCCAGAATCTATGCATCCGCTGCTGTTCACACTCGTCTCGGCCTCGGCCACTTATCTCTGCCTTGGCAAAATGTCAGTGCTCTCGTCGAATCACGACGAGCGTAGGTTATACCACATGTTCAAGTCCATTCGCTCATTTTTTTTCATGCCTCTGATTTATAGATAGTGGTGTAGTGTAGAGAGAGCCTATAGTCTTCTTGACATTTTATTTTATAGACAGTGGGGAGAACAAGTATTTGATACACTGCCGATTTTGCAGGTTTTCCTACTTACAAAGCATGTAGAGGTCTGTCATTTTTATCATAGGTACACTTCAACTGTGAGAGACGGAATCTAAAACAAAAATCCAGAAAATCACATTGTATGATTTTTAAGTAATTAATTTGCTTTTTATTGCATTGATGCTAAGGCCAGGGATGAAGCACCCTGTCAAACCGTTATTGAGCCTTTCCAGTTTATCATTGGTAACAGCATGGTCCTGGTTACACCTTGCATAACATCTGGTGTGGACAAGATCAGGTCACATGTTAGTGCAAGGTATAGACAGGACAGGGCTCATATGTCACATGTTAGTGCAAGGTATAGACAGGGCAGGGTTCTTTGCTAGTTTTCAATACTGCACCCTCTTTACCCATAATACCCCAGTGATCTAATTGAGATCTGACACGGTGCCAAGCCTCGCCTTCCTTCATGGCATTTATATTCCAGGACAGCGGAGTCACTGACCACCTTCCGGAGACACTTGAAACCCTACCTCTTTAAGGAATACCTGGAATAGTATAAAATAATCATTCTACCCCCCCCCCCCACCCCCCCCCATAAAAAAAAAGCGGTTGTCCCACTGGCTATCATAAGTTGAATGCACCAATTTGTAAGTCGCTCTGGATAAGAGCGTCTGCTAAATGACTTAAATGTAAATGTAAATGTATAAAAACGTTCTATATCGCCAGAAAGAAAAATAATCACTCTTATGAATGAATGCTTTTCTCCTTTGCTAAGTTAGTCTAATTCGTCATTCTGAATGGTGTACATTCGGTGTACATGCACCCCGTCCTGTGCACCCCGTCCTGTGCACCCCGTCCTGTGCACCCCGTCCTGTGCACCCCGTCCTGTGCACCCCGTCCTGTGCACCCCGTCCTGTGCACCCCGTCCTGTTCACCCCGTCCTGTGCACCCCGTCCTGTGCACCCCGTCCTGTGCACCCCGTCCTGTGCACCCCGTCCTGTGCACCCCGTCCTGTGCACCCCGTCCTGTGCACCCCGTCCTGTGCACCCCGTCCTGTTCACCCCGTCCCTGTGCACCCCGTCCTGTGCACCCCGTCCTGTTCACCCCGTCCCTGTGCACCCCGTCCTGTGCACCCCGTCCTGTTCACCCCGTCCCTGTGCACCCCGTCCTGTGCACCCCGTCCTGTTCACCCCGTCCTGTGCACCCCGTTCTGTGCACCCCGTCCTGTGCACCCCGTCCTGTGCACCCCGTCCTGTGCACCCCGTCCTGTGCACCCCGTCCTGTTCACCCCGTCCCTGTGCACCCCGTCCTGTGCACCCCGTCCTGTTCACCCCGTCCTGGTCCCTTAAACCCATGTCATGCAGATGATCAATCCCCCAAAAAACATTCTGAGTGGAGAAATATTGAGCCAGGTTGAATTAGATGTGATCTGTGTTTAACCACCATGTTGAGGTACAGTATATACCATCGATAGGTCATTGTCCACATAATTACTCTTATCTATGAGCCAGAGCTGTATGGAATAATTTGTTCGTCTGCTGATGTATTGGCTAATAACGACATAGCTGCGAGAGAGAGGAAGTGTGACTGACTGTGTGGGGGGGGGATGTTGTTACTGACTGGCTGACTGGCTGGCTGGCTGGCTGGCTGGCTGGCTGGCTGGCTGACTGGCTGACTGGCTGGCTGGCTGGCTGGCTGACTGTGTGGGATTTTGTTACAGAGAGTACTGACTGGCTGGCTGACTGGCTGGCTGATTGACTGGCTGGCTGACTGGCTGGCTGGCTGGGCTGGCTGGCTGGCTGGCTGGCTGGCTGACTGGCTGGCTGGCTGGTGGCTGACTGGGCTGGCTGCGGCTGGCTGGCTGACTGGGTGACAGATGCTGCTGCTGAGCTGGCTGGCTGGACTGACTGGCTGGCTGGCGGCTGGCTGGCTGGCTGACTGGCTGGGCTGGACTGACTGACTGGCTGACTGGCTGGCTGATGACTGGCTGGCTGACTGGACTGGACTGGGTGGCTGACTGGACTGGCTGGCTGCTGGCTGACTGCTGGGATGGCTGGACTGACTGGCTGGCTGACTGGCTGGCTGATGACTGGCTGGCTGACTGGCTGGCTGGCTGACTGACTGACTGGCTGATGACTGGCTGACTGGCTGACTGACTGGCTGCTGGTGAGATTGCTGGTGAGGCTGACGAGGCTGACTGACTGGCTGACTGCTGCTGCATGTGACTGGCTGGGACTGTTACTGGTTCTGGAACTGCTGACTGGCAGACTAGTGCACTGTGTAACTAGTCCTTCGTACCTGGCTGGCTGCTCTACTGGACTGCTAGATAGGTAGTGCAGCTGTGTAGACTAGTCCTTCAGTACCTTGGCTCCAGGACTCAGTTCACTCTCCTTTACTGTGTAAACTAGTCCTTCAGTACCTTGGCTCCAGGACTCAGTTCACTCTCCTTTACTGTGTAAACTAGTCCTTCAGTACCTTGGCTCCAGGACTCAGTTCACTCTCCTTTACTGTGTAAACTAGTCCTTCAGTACCTTGGCTCCAGGACTCAGTTCACTCTCTTTTACTGTGTAAACTAGTCCTTCAGTACCTTGGCTCCAGGACTCAGTTCACTCTCCTTTACTGTTGTAAACTAGTCCTTCAGTACCTTGGCTCCAGGACTCAGTTCACTCTCTTTTACTGTGTAAACTAGTCCTTCAGTACCTTGGCTCCAGGACTCAGTTCACTCTCTTACTGCAGTATAGTATTTGTATTTATTATGGATCCCCATTAGCTGCTGCCAGTCTCATCCTGGGGTCCGGCAAATTTAAGGCAGTTATACAATTTTAAAAACATGACAATACATTCACAGATTCCACAACACACTGTGTTCCCTCAGGCCCCTACTCCACTACCACATATCAACAACACAAAATCCATGTGTACGTGTGTCACGATCGTCATACATAGAGGAGGACCAAGGCGCAGCGTGTTGAGCGAACATACTTTAATTAGTTAAAGTGCACACACGATACAAAACAACTAAACGACTCGTAACGTCCTAGGTAACAATGACCAACTGGAACAAGAACCCACAAACACCAAGGGAAAACAGACAGTTTAAATATGGCTCCCAATCAGAGACAACCAGCCACAGCTGACACTCGTTGCCTCTGATTGGGAGTCACTCAGGCCAACAAAGAAACAGAAGAACTAGAACCCCCAACATAGAAATATACCACATAGAATGAACACACCCTGGCTCAACATATAGAGTCCCAGAGCCAGGGTGTGACAGTACCCCCCCCCCTAAAGGCGCGGACTGCGACCGCGCCTCAACTAGAACAAAACAGGGGAGGGCTGGGTGGGCATTCCTCCTCGGCGGCGGTTCTGCCTCCGGCCTTTCCCACCACCCTCCAATAAACCCCCCATAGCGCCCCTGGTCCGGTCTGGCCCCGCTGGCTGGAGCTGAACTGGACGTAGCAGGAGCGGTTAGCTTCAGCTCCGTAGTGGAGCAGTTGACCGGTACCTTCACAGGCACCGGTGACCCAGGCACGGGTTGTGCTGGACTGACGACGCGCACCCCTGGCTTGGTGCGTGGAGCCGGAACGGGCCGGACCGGGCTGACGACTTGCACCCCTGGCTTGGTGCGTGGAGTAGGAACGGGCCGAACCGGGCTGACGACTCGCACCCCTGGCTTGGTGCGAGTGGCAGGAACAGGCCGGGCCGGGCTTGCGACGCGCACCGTAGATTTGGTGCGAGTGGCAGGAACAGGCCGGGCCGGGCTGACGATGCGCACCCCTGGCTTGGTGCGTGGAGTAGGAACAGGCCGGACCGGGCTGGCGACGCACACCGTAGGCTTGGTGCGAGGAGTAGGGACAGGCCGGACCGGGCTGGCGACGTACACCGTAGGCTTGGTGCGTGGAGCAGGGACAGGCCGGACCGGGCTGGCGACGCACACCGTAGGCTTGGTGCGAGGAGCAGGGACAGGCCGGACCGGGCTGGCGACGCACACCGTAGGCTTGGTGCGTGGAGCAGGGACAGGCCGGACCGGGCTGGCGACGCACACCGTAGGCTTGGTGCGTGGAGCAGGGACAGGCCGGACCGGGCTGGCGACGCACACCGTAGGCTTGGTGCGTGGAGCAGGGACAGGCCGGATCGGGCTGGCGACGCACACCGTAGGCTTGGTGCGTGGAGCAGGGACAGGCCGGACCGGGCTGGCGACGCACACCGTAGGCTTGGTGCGAGAGGCAGGAACAGGCCGGACCGGGCTGGCGATGCGCACCGTCCATTTGGTGCGAGGGGCCGTAACAGGCCGGACCGTACTGGGGACACACACCACTGGCTCTACCCCGGGATCTTCTGTCCCTACTTTGACCAGTGGCCCCCGTAACCTGGTGGCCTTCTGAATACGCCCCTTTTCTGCCTCCGTCAGCCCCGTCGTCCATGCCCTGTGCCCCCCCCTAAAATTTTTTTGGGGTTGCCTCTCGACCGTCCGACAACGACCCTGATCACGCCGTTGCTCCTCTCTCCGTCGCCTCTCCACTGTCTCACTCCATGGCCGGCGATCCATCCCGGCCAGGATTTCCTCCCAGGTCCAGGACCCCTGCCCGTCCAAAATCTGCTCCCACGTCCAGGCTGCCTGCTCCTGGACACGCTGCTTGGTCCTGGTATGGTGGGTTTTTCTGTCACGATCGTCATACATAGAGGAGGACCAAGGCGCAGCGTGTTGAGCGAACATACTTTAATTAGTTAAAGTGCACACACGATACAAAACAACTAAACGACTCGCAATGACCAACTGGAACAAAAACCCACAAACACCAAGGGAAAACAGACAGTTTAAATATGGCTCCCAATCAGAGACAACCAGCCACAGCTGACACTCGTTGCCTCTGATTGGGAGTCACTCAGGCCAACAAAGAAACAGAAGAACTAGAACCCCCAACATAGAAATATACCACATAGAATGAACACACCCTGGCTCAACATATAGAGTCCCAGAGCCAGGGTGTGACAACGTGTGTGTATAGTGTGTATGTTATCATGTGTGTGTGTGCATGTGTCTGTGCCTATGCTTGTGTTGCTTCACAGTCCCCGCTGTTCCATAAGGTGTTTTTGTATCTGTTTTTTAAATCTGATTTTACTGCTTGCATCAGTTACTTGATGTGGAATAGAGTTCCATGTAGTCATGGCTCTATGTAGTACTGTGCACCTCCCATAGTCTGTTCTGGACTTGGGGACTGTGAAGAGACCTCTGGTGGCATGTCTTGTGGGGTATGCATGGTTGTCTGAGCTGTGTGCTACTCGTTTAAACAGACACCTCAGTGCTTTCAAAATGTCAATACCTCTCAAAATACAAGTAGTGATGGAGTCAATCTCTCTTCCACTTTGAGCCAGGAGAGATTGACATGCATATTATTAATGTTTGCTCTCTGTGTACATCCAAGGGCCAGCCGTGCTGCCCTGTTCTGAGCCAATTGCAATTTTCCTAAGTCCCTCTTTGTGGCACCTGACCACATGACTGAACAGTAGTCCAGGTGCGACAAAACTAGGGCCTGTAGGACCTGCCTTGTTGATAGTGCTGTTAAGAAGGTAGAGCAGCGCTTAATTATAGACAGACTTCTCCCCATCTTAGCTACTGTTGTATCAACATGTTTTGACCATGACAGTTTACAATCCAGGGTTACTCCAAGCAGTTTAGTCACCTCAACTTGCTCAATTTCCACATGATTTATTACAAGATTTAGTTGAGGTTTAGGGTTTAGGGTTTAGTGAATGATTTGTCCCAAATACAATGCTTTTAGTTTTTTTAATATTTAGGACTAACTTATTCCTTGCCACCCATTCTGAAACTAACTGCAGCTCTTTGTTAAGTGTTGCAGTCATTTCAGTCGCTGTAGTAGCTGATGTGTCTAGTGTTGAATCATCCACATACATAGACACACTGGCTTTACTCAAAGCCAGTGGCATGTCGTTAGTAAAGATGGAAAAAGTAAGGGGCCTAGACAGCTGCCCTGGGGAATTCCTGATTCTACCTGGATTATGTTGGAGGCTTCCATTAAAGAACACCCTCTGTGTTCTGTTAGAGAGGTAACTCTTTATCCACATTATAGCAGGGGGTGTAAAGCCATCACACATACGCTTTTCCAGCAGCAGACTACGATCTATTAATGTCAAAAGCCGCACTGAACTCTAACAAAAATGGGAGGGGCATGTTTCAAGTTTATTTGCCATGTGTAATGAATACATTGGAAATCTTACTCACCTGACCTCCCACAAATGCACAGGGGAAAGCATGGCTAGTCTTCAGTATGAAAAGACATTAACAGCATTTGACTATAAACGTGGTGGCGTCCTCTTTGCATCTCTGTGTGTCATTTCTTTTTGAAGACACCTACCAAGAAAATAAACAGTACTTTTTTTTTTCTTTGCCAAACTATTGCAGTTACACTTTGAATGCTATTGAAGCAAATGCTTTCGTCATATTGTATGTATTTCCTGTTTACATTATTTGCAGTGGTTTCTTAATCTTTCCTAATGTACCGTATGGTCTAGTGACTGAACCAATGATCTGGATATTGCTTCCTTCTACTGTTACTAGGTTCTTTCTTCTTGCTACTGCTTGTGTCCCAAATGGCACCCTATTCCCTTTGTAGTGCACTACTGTTGACTAGAACCCTATGTAGTGCACTATATAGGGTATAGGGGGGCCATTTGGGAGGGGCCCATAGCATGTTAAGACAACAACTACATCCATCTGTACAAAGTCCATTTACGTCACATTCATTTTTGTACACTATCTGAAAGACGTTTATAATAAATGTTTCCAACTGAGTAACAACAATTGTGCCTCCCGTTATGTTGTATGTTTAAGTAATTGTGCCCCTCGACGATTAATACAGCTTTCGAATTCAATTGAAGGGTTCTGTTTTGTATGCAATTTAAATGTAGCTAGTATATACCTGGGGGATATGTGTTGTTGAAAATGTTTATTTATCTGTAAAACACAGCTGGTACAATGATTTGCTTTGGGCTGTTAAAACATATGAATATGATAGGCCAAGCATGGGAATGATTTATAACCATTTAATTAGAAGAACAACAAATGCAGATTTTGTGTTTGTCAGGGGATGGATCCCAAATGGCACCCTATTCCCTATATAGTGCACTACTTTGACCAAAGCCCTATGGGCCATGGTGAAAAGTAGCGCACTATACAATGAGTGTACAAAACATTACCCGTAGCACTCACGTCTGTAGCCATGAAGTGCTTTGAAAGGCTGGTCATGGCTCACATCAACACCATTATCCCAGAAACCCTAGACCCACTCCAATTTGCATACCGCCCCAACAGATCCACAGATGATGCAATCTTTATTGCACTCCACACTGCCCTTTCACACCTGGACAAGAGGAACACCTACGTGAGAATGCTATTCATTGACTACAGCTCAGCGTTCAACACCATAGTGCCCTCAAAGCTCATCACTAAGCTAAGGACCCTGGGACTAAACACCTCCCTCTGCAACTGGATCCTGGACTTCCTGACGGGCCGCCCCCAGGTGGTAAGGGTAGGTTACAGGAGGGGGGTCGCAGTTCCGGAGCGACCCACTAGGTGTCATCCTCCGACAACCTTGGGCACCTCCTCACTCACAGTCGGGACTAATCATCATCCTATTGGTGTCACCTGTGTCTATCTGATTCACCTGTGTATTTATGCCCTCACTTCCCTGTGTTCCCTTGCTCAGTTTTCTCTGCTAGTTTCACTATGCCAAGCAGCACTAATCAGTGTCTGATCGCGGGACGTATGGACAAGGTAAGTGAGAAGTGTTCTCCCCTGTTATTTTATATATTGTTATTTATTATTTTATTATTTTGTATTTTTCTGCCTGTTTCTTGGAATCTTATTTGCTCCGCCTTTCTTTTTCGTGTAAAGTCCGTTATTTTGTATCCTGGCTTTGGGACCATCAGTAAAGTTCCTTGTTTCACCATCTCTGCCTACTGTCTAACCTGCACCTGGGTCGGGTCACACCTCACACCAACCCTTACAGCCCTACAGCATCCGATGTCACAGGAAGTCCAAAAAAGATAATCAAGGACATCAACCACCTGAGCCACGGCCTGTTCACCCCGCTATCATCCAGAAGGCGAGGTCAGTACAGGTGCATCAAAGCTGGGACCGAGAGACTGAAAAACAGCTTCTATCTCAAGGCCATCAGACTGTTAAATAGCCATCACTAGCCGGCTACCACCCGGTTACTCAACCCTGCACCTTAGAGGCTGCTGCCCCATGTACAGTTGAAGTCGGAAGTTTACAAAGTTAACAAAATATAGTTTTGGCAAGTCGGTTAGGACATCTACTTTGTACATGACACAAGTAATTTTTCCAACAATTGTTTACAGACAGATTATTTAACTTATAATTCACTGTATCACAATTCCAGTGGGTCAGAAGTTTACATACACTAAGCTGACTGTGCCTTTAAACAGCTTGGAATATTCCAGAAAATGATGTCATGGCTTTAGAAGCTTCTGATAGGCTAATTGACATGTGGATGTATTTCAAGGCCTACCTTCAGACTCAGTGCCTCTTTGCTTGACATCATGGGAAAATCAAAATAAATCAGCCAAGACCTCAGAAGAAAAATTGGTTGGTTCAGTCTGGTTCATCCTTGGGAGTAATTTCCAAACGCCTGAAGGTACCACGTTCATCTGTACAAACAATAGTATGCAAGCATAAACACCATTGGACCACGCAGCCGTCATACCGCTCAGGAAGGAGACTGCGTTCTGTCTCCTAGAGATGAACGTACTTTGGTGCGAAAAGTGCAAATCAATCCCAGAACAACAGCAAAGGACCTTGTGAAGATGCTGGAGGAAACAGGTACAAAAGTATATATATCCACAGTAAAACGAGTCCTATATCGACATAACCTGAAAGGCCGCTCAGCAAGGAAGAAGCCACTGCTCCAAAGCCAGACTATGGTTTGCAACTGCACATTGGGACAAAGATCGTACTTTTTGGAGAAATGTCCTCTGGTCTGATGAAACAAAAATAGAGCTGTTTGGCCATAATGACCATCGTTATGTTTGGAGGAAAAAGGGTGGTGGCTTGCAAGCCGAGAACACTTACTTTGTTATTTACACGCAGAGTGACTTACCAATTAGGGTTAGGCCTGCTCAAGGCACAGACAGTTTTCACTGTTGGCGGGTTGAACAGGCAGTTCGGTTACGGCACAACGCTTTAACACTAAACCTGAACACCTCCACCGTAGCCGGGGGTGGCAGCTATGCTGTGGGGGTGCTTTGCTGCAGGAGGGACTGTGTGCACTTCACAAAATAGATGGCATCATGAGGAAGGACAATTATGTGGATATATTGAAGCAACATCTCAAGACATCAGTCAGGAAGTTAAAGCTTGGTCGCAAATGGGTCTTCCAAATGGACAATGACCCCAAGCATACTTCCAAAGTTGTGGAAAAATGGCTTAAGGACAACAAAGTCAAGGTATTGGAGTGGCCATCACAAAGCCCTGATCTCAATCCTATAGAAATGTGTTGGGCAGAACTGAAAAAGCGTGTGCGAGCAAGGAGGCCTACAAACCTGACTCAGTTACACCAGCTCTGTCAGGAGGAATGGACCAAAATTCACCCAAGTTATTGTGGGAGGCTTGTGGAAGGCTACCCGAAACGTTTGACCCAAGTTAAACAATTTAAAGGCAATGCTACCAAATATTAATTGAGTGTATGTAAACTTTTGACCCACTGGGAATGTGATGAAAGAAATAAAAGCTGAAATAAATCACTCTCTCTACTATTATTCTGACATTTCACATTCTTAAAATAAAGTGGTGATCCTAACTGACCTAAGACAGGGAATTTTTACTAGGATTAAATGTCAGGAATTGTGAAAAACTGAGTTTAAATGTATTTGGCTAAGGTGTATGTAAACTTCCGACTTCAACTGTACATAGACATGGAATCACTAGTCACTTTAATAATGTTTACACACTGCTTTTCTCATTTCATATGTATACACCGTATTCTACTGTATTTTAGTCAATGCAATCCGACATTGCTCATCCTAATATTTATATATTTCTTAATTCCATTCTTTTACTTTTAGATTTGTGTGTATTGTTGTTAATTGTTAGATACTACTGCACTGTTGGAGCTAGGAACACAAGCATTTCGCTAGACCCGCAGTAACATCTGCTAAATATGTGGATGTGACCAAAACAATTTGATTTGATTTGTTAGAATCTTGGCCCGTCATAGTGTATTTACCGTTGGATCGTCATTGTGTCTCAGATGTCCTCCCTTATTTGGAATGTGTTCTGTTCTGTCCGCTTGGCCGTCCCTTCGAGTAGCATTGGAATCTGTTCTGTTCTGCCTCCTTGGCCGGTCTTCCAGCCTGCATCGTGTTGCCAGATCCTTTTTATAGTCTTCCAGCCTGCCTGGCGTTTCCAGTTCTTGTTAATTGGGATGTTTAACTGTCTGTGTGGTGGATGTCCACTACCCTTCAGACCTTTCGCTGCCTGTCTGTCTGCCTGCCTGCCTGCCTGCCTGCCTGCCTGCCTGCCTGCCTGCCTGCCGCCTGCCTGCCTGCCTGCCTGCCTGCTAGAGAGAGAAGTCGGGTCCCAAATGGCACCCTATTCCTTATATAGTGCACTTCTTTTGACCAGGGCTCTGGTAGGAAATATGGTGCCATTTGGGTCGCGGACGAAGAGAAAACGTCATATCTCATAGTGGGATCCGTTTGGCTTCACAGCTTGTAGGGGTGATGTGGTCAATCCAAGCCCTGTAGGGGTGATGTGGTCAATCCAAGCCCTGTAGGGGTGATGTGGTCAATCCAAGCCCTGTAGGGGTGATGTGGTCAATCCAAGCCCTGTAGGGGTGATGTGGTCAATCCAAGCCCTGTAGGGGTGATGTGGTCAATCCAAGCCCTGTAGGGGTGATGTGGTCAATCCAAGCCCTGTAGGGGTGATGTGGTCAATCCAAGCCCTGTAGGGGTTGATGTGGTCAATCCAAGCCCTGTAGGGTGATGTGGTCAATCCAAGCCCTGTAGGGGTGATGTGGTCAATCCAAGCCCTGTAGGGGTGATGTGGTCAATCCAAGCCCTGTAGGGGTGATGTGGTCAATCCAAGCCCTGTAGGGGTGATGTGGTCAATCCAAGCCCTGTAGGGGTGATGTGGTCAATCCAAGCCCTGTAGGGGTGATGTGGTCAATCCAAGCCCTGTAGGGGTGATGTGGTCAATCCAAGCCCTGTAGGGGGTGATGTGGTCAATCCAAGCCCTGTAGGGGTGATGTGGGCAATCCAAGCCCTGTAGGGGTGATGTGGTCAATCCAAGCCCTGTAGGGGTGAGTGTTCAATCCAAGCCTGTAGGGGGTGATGTGGTCAATCCAAGCCCTGTAGGGTGATGTGGGCAATCCAAGCCCTGTAGGGGTTGATGTGTGGCAATCCAAGCCCTGTGGGGGTGATGTGGGCAATCCAAGCCTGTAGGGGTGATGTGGGCAATCCAAGCCCTGTGGGGGTGATGTGGTCAATCCAAGCCCTGTAGGGGTGATGTGGGCAATCCAAGCCCTGTAGGGGTGATGTGGGCAATCCAAGCCCTGTGGGGGTGATGTTGGGCAATCCAAGCCTGTAGGGGTGATGTGGGCAATCCAAGCCCTGTGGGGTGATGTGGGTCAATCCAAGCCCTGTAGGGGTGTGTGGGCAATCCAAGCCCTGTAGGGGTGATGTGGTCAATCCAAGCCTGTGGGGGTGATGTGGTCAATCCAAGCCCTGTGGGGTGATGTGGGCAATCCAAGCCCTGTAGGGGTGATGTGGGCAATCCAAGCCCTGTGGGGGTGATGTGGTCAATCCAAGCCCTGTAGGGGTGATGTGGTCAATCCAAGCCCTGTAGGGGTGATGTGGGCAATCCAAGCCCTGTGGGGGTGATGTGGGCAATCCAAGCCCTGTAGGGGTGATGGGGGCAATCCAAGCCCTGTGGGGGTGATGTGGTCAATCCAAGCCCTGTAGGGTGATGTGGTCAATCCAAGCCCTGTAGGGGTGATGTGGTCAATCCAAGCCCTGTAGGGGTGATGTGGGCAATCCAAGCCCTGTAGGGGTGTTTGTGGTCAATCCAAGCCCTGTAGGGTGATGTGGTCAATCCAAGCCCTGTAGGGGTGATGTGGTAAATCCAAGCCCGTAGGGGTGATGTGTCAATCAAGCCCTTAGGGGTGAGTGGTCAATCAACCCTGTAGGGGTGTTGGTCAATCAAGCCTGTAGGGTATGTGGTCAATCCAGACCTGTAGGGTGATGTGGCTCAATCCAAGCCCTGTAGGGGTGAGTGGTCAATCCAATGCCCTGTAGGTGTGATGTGTCAATCCAGCCTGTAGGGGATATGTGTCAATCCAGCCCGTAGGTGATTGATGTGTCAATTCCAAGCCTGTTAGGGTGTGATTGTGGCAATCCAAGCTGTAGGTGATGTTGGGCAATCCAAGCCCGTAGGTGATGTGGTCAACCAAGCCCTGTAGAGTGTGGATGTGGCAATCCAAGCCATTGTAGGGGTTGATTGTTGAATCCAAGCCCTGATAGTGGTGATTGGTCATCCAGCCCTGTATGGTGATGTGGTCAATCCAAGCCTCTTAGGGGTGATGTGTAATCGTCCTGTAGGGTGATGTGGTCACATCCAAGCCCTGTAGGGGTTGATGTGGTCATCAAGCCCTGTGGGGTGTGTGGTCATCCAGCCTGTAGGGTGATGTGTCAATCAATCCTGTAGGGGGATGTGTATCCAGCCTGTAGGTGTGTGGGTCAACCAAGCCCTGTATGGGTGATGTTGGTCACACGCTGTAGGGGTGATGTGGTCAATCCAAGCCCTGTAGGGGTGATGTGGTCAATCCAAGCCCTGTAGGGGTGATGTGGTCAATCCAAGCCCTGTAGGGTGATGTGGTCAATCCAAGCCCTGTAGGGGTGATTTTGTGCTGGTCTAGGTTGTTGTATTGTCTCCAAGCCGTAGGGGTGATGTTGGCATCCAAGCCCTGTAGGGTATGTGGTCAATCTAAGGACCGCTCTTTTAGGGGGATGTGTTAATTTCTTCATGCCCCTACGTAGGGCACATGTTGACCAGGTGCTCCAACCCCTACGAGTGATTGTGAGTCATCCTATCCCTAGTTAGGGCACTAGTGACCAGGGTGCACCCTATCCCCTACATAGTGTCAGTACTGTTGACCAGGGTGGCATCCCATATCCCTACGTAGTGATAGTGACCAGGTGGCACCCTATCCCCTATATCAAACTGTGACCAGGGTGGACCCTTCCCTACGTTTGTGCACTACTGTTGACAGGGCACCCTATCCACTAGTTAGTGGTACTGTTGACAGGGTTATCACTATCCCCTACAGTGCACTATGTTTAACAGGTTTGGCACTATCCCATAATGTCTACTGTTACCAGGTGCCCCTATCCCTACATAGTGACTACTGTTGGAGCCCAGGTGTGGCACCTATCCTACGTATGCATACTGTGACCAGTGCTGCCCTATCCCCTACATAGTGCATACTGTTGACAAGGTGCACCTATTCCCACGTAGTGCATCTGTGACCCAGGATGGCACCCTATCCCCTACTAGTGCACTACTGTTGACCAGGGTGGCACCCTATCCCCTACGTAGTGCACTACTGTTGACCAGGGTGCACCCTATCCCCTACGTAGTGCACTACTGTTGACCAGGGTGGCTCCCTATCCCCTACGATAGTGCACTACTGTTGACCAGGGTGGCACCCTATCCCCTACTAGTGCACTACTGTTGACCAGGGTGGCACCCTATCCCCTACTAGTGCACTACTGTTGACCAGGGTGGCACCCTATCCCCTAGTAGTGCACTACTGTTGACCAGGGTAGGCTCCCTATCCCCTACGTAGTGCACTACTGTTGACCAGGGTGGCACCCTATCCCCTACGTAGTGCACTACTGTTGACCAGGGTGGCACCTATCCCCTACATAGTGCACTACTGTTGACCAGGGTGGCACCCTATCCCCTAGTAGTGCACTACTGTTGACCAGGGTGGCACCCATATCCCCTACGTAGTGCACTACTGTTGACCAGGGTGGCACCCTATCCCCTACGTAGTGCACTACTGTTGACCAGGGTGGCTCCCTATCCCCTACATAGTGCACTACTGTTGACCAGGGTGGCACCCTATCCCCTACGTAGTGCACTACTGTTGACCAGGGTGGCACCCTATCCCCTACGTAGTGCACTACTGTTGACCAGGGTGGCACCCTATCCCCTACGTAGTGCACTACTGTTGACCAGGGTGGCTCCCTATCCCCTACGTAGTGCACTACTGTTGACCAGGGTGGCACCCTATCCCCTACGTAGTGCATACTGGTTGACCAGGGGTGGCACCCTCTCCCCTACGTAGTGCACTACTGTTGACCAGCCGGTGGCACCCTATCCCCTACATTAGTGCACGGACTTTGCCCAGGGTGGCACCCTATCCCCTACGTTAGTGCACTACTGTTGAACCCAGGGTGGCACCCTATCCCCTACGTAGTGCACTACTGTTGACCAGGGTGGCACCCTATCCCCTACGTAGTGCACTCTGTTGACCAGGGTGGCAACCCTATCCCCTACGTCAGTGCACTACTGTTGACCAGGGTGGCCCCTATCCCCCCTACGTAGTTGCACTACTGTTGGACCAGGGTGGCACCCTATCCCCTACGTAGTCACTACTGTTGACCAGGGGTGGCACCCTATCCCCTACGAGTGCACTACTGTTGACCAGGGTGGCTCCCTATCCCCTATGTAGTGCAACTACTGTTGACCAGGGTGGCACCCTTATCCCCTACGTAGTTGCACTACTGTTTGACCAGGGGTGGCTCCCTATCCCCTACGTAGTGCACTACTGTTGACCAGGGTGGCACCCTATCCCCTACATAGTGCACTACTGTTGACCAGGGTGGCACCCTATCCCCTACGTAGTGCACTACCCTATGGGCCCTGTAGAGGGAATAGGGTGTCATCTGCTCTCTGTATGTCTCTATTATAACTACTGTACCGAGTCAAAACACAACATACAGCAGAGCGTTACTGTACCGAGTCAAAACACAACGTACAGCAGAGCGTTACTGTACCGAGTCAAAACACAACGTACAGCAGAGCGTTACTGTACCGAGTCAAAACACAACGTACAGCAGAGCGTTACTGTACCGAGTCAAAACACAACGTACAGCAGAGCCATTGGCATGGTGGTGTTAGTGCTTACCATTGACATATTGTTGTTATTGCTTACCATTGACATAGTGTTGTTAGTGCTTACCGTTGGCGTGGTGTTGTTAGTGCTTACCGTTGTCATGGTCTATGCTACGTGTCATGGTTTGTATGCTTACCGTTGGCATGGGGTTGTTAGTGCTTACCGTTGTCATGGGGTTGTTACTGCCTACCGTTGGCATGGTGTTGTTATGCTTACCGTTGTCATGGTGTTGTTAATGCTTACCGTTGGCATGGGGTTGTTAGTGCTTACTGTTGGCATGGGGTTGTTAGTGCTTACCGTTGTCATGGTGTTGTTAGTGCTTACCGTTGGCATGGGGTTGTTAGTGCTTACCGTTGGCATGGGGTTGTTAGTACTTACTGTTGTCATGGTGTTGTTAGTGTTTACCGTTGTCATGGTGTTGTTAGTGCTTACCGTTGTCATGGGGTTGTTAGTGCTTACCGTTGTCATGGGGTTGTTAGTGCTTACCGTTGTCATGGATGTATACTTATGTTGGTGGTTGTTGTGCTACCGTTGTCATGGGTGTTGTTAGTGCTTACCGTTTGGCATGGGGTTGTTAGTACTTACTGTTGCATGGTGGTTGGTTATTGCTTACCGTTGGCATGGTGTTGTTAGTGCTTACTGTTGGCATGGGGTTGTTAGTACTTACTGTTGGCATGGTGTTGTTAGTGCTTACCGTTGTCATGGTGTTGTTAGTGCTTACCGTTGGCATGGTGTTGTTAGTGCTTACCGTTGGCATGGTGTTGTTAGTGTTACCGTTGTCATGGTGTTGTTAGTGCTTACCATTGTCATGGTGTTGTTAGTGTTTACCGTTGTCATGGTGTTGTTAGTGCTTACCGTTGGCATGGTGTTGTTAGTCCTTGCCCCGCCTCCTCTCCTCATTCTCATCCTCCCATCTTTGCTCTCTTATTTACTTCATATAGATATGGTTTCACTTTGCCTGACAAGATACTAGAGGATTTAAACAGTTAACAACATGGGGGTTAGCTCCAAGAAGCAATGATTTTAATGAACCCGATAATAACAACAACACCATGAAGATCTACAGTGCCTACAGAAAGTATTCAGACCCTTGACCTATTCCACATGTTGTTGTGTTTCAGCCTGAATTCAAAATTGATTAAATAGATTTTTTTTCTCACCCATCTACACGCAATACCCCATTATGACAAAGTGAAATGTTTGCACATTTATTGAAAATAACAAACAGAAATATCAATTTACATAAGTATTCTCACCCTTGAGCTAATTAAGTGATAATGCTGGAGATGCTGGTGTTTGTTGGATATATTGCCACGGGTGTTGTTAGGCCAGAGAGGAAGTCAAGGGCCGGCAAAAACCTTGCCAATATACCCTCCAAACACTGGCTTCGAGGGCATTATCACTTTTATACAACGGGTTACCAACATATTCAAATAATGATTGACATAATTTCATTAAAAACGTTATTTTGATTAATGCATTCCTACTATTTCATCCTTCCACAAGATATAGTCCCGACACAAATCTAGAGTTGGTAGAGACGCGACCCAGTCGTTCAGTCTTTTTGTTCTGTATCTATGGACGCGACCCAGTCGTTCAGTCTTTTTGTTCTGTATCTATGGATGCGACCCAGTCGTTCAGTCTTTTTGTTCTGTATCTATGGACGCGACCCAGTCGTTCAGTCTTTTTGTTCTGTATCTATGGATGCGACCCAGTCGTTCAGTCTTTTTGTTCTGTATCTATGGACGCGACCCAGTCGTTCAGTCTTTTTGTTCTGTATCTATGGACGCGACCCAGTCGTTCAGTCTTTTTGTTCTGTATCTATGGATGCGACCCAGTCGTTCAGTCTTTTTGTTCTGTATCTATGGACGCGACCCAGTCGTTCAGTCTTTTTGTTCTGTATCTATGGACCGACCCAGTCGTTCAGTCTTTTTGTTCTGTATCTATGGACGCGACCCAGTCGTCTAGGTCTCCCGAGTGGCGCAGTGGTCTAAGGCACTGCATCGCAGTGCTAGCTGTGCCACTAGAGATCCTGGTTCGAATCCAGGCTCTGTCGTTGCCGGCCGCGACCGGGAGACCCATGGGGCGGCGCACAATTGGCCCAGCGTCGTCCAGGGTAGGGGAGGGAATGGTCGGCAGGGATGTAGCTCAGTTGGTAGAGCATGGCGTTTGCAACGCCAGGGTTGTGGGTTCGAGAAAATAATGTATGTGCTAACTGTAAGTCGCTCTGGATAAGAGCGTCTGCTAAATGACTAAAATGTAAATGTAAATGTTCAGTCTTTTTGTTCTGTATCTATGGACGCGACCCAGTCGTTCAGTCTTTTTGTTCTGTATCTATGGATGCGACCCAGTCGTTCAGTCTTTTTGTTCTGTATCTATGGATGCGACCCAGTCGTTCAGTCTTTTTGTTCTGTATCTATGGATGCGACCCAGTCGTTCAGTCTTTTTGTTCTGTATCTATGGACGCGACCCAGTCATCCATTCTAAATGTTCCATTGCCATACTGGCTGGCAACGTTATTTCCCCTTGCTAGCCAACTACGGCTAATTTACAGTTACATCAAAAAAGTTAAGCCAGGCAAAGTCGCGCATCATAAGCTGATTGTTATGGATGTATCCAAATAAATGTCACCTAGAAAACAGCTAAAACAAATGCAAATGCAGCTACTTTGCTGGCTGTTATTCTGTCTGAACTTTGTGACTTCGTCTCAGGCCTAACACCACCCGTGCCAATATATCCAACAAACACCGGCTTCTCTGGCGTTGTCACTTAAACATCCATAACAATCAGTTTATGATGCGCGACTTTGCCTGGCAGAGAAAATGTGTTCTCTTGTTCAGACAAAAGAAAGACAATCCATGACATTCATTTGAGCTGATTTTAATAAATGAAACCATACATTATCTTTGTTATCCACCACCGTTGACATAGCTATAGCTACTTATCGTATGTCACATTTATCTGTACACTCTCCTGGATGGTGCATTGGTTGAAATATCTGTCTGCTACAACTTCTGCTGCCTTGCTTCAGCCTTTTGGGTGTTGATGGTGCTGCGGTGTTCTTTTTGTTTTCAGCCAGGATGTTGCTCCAGCGTTTTCTGTCTGTCAGTAAGGGACGCCAGTAGCTATGGAGCGAACCTTCGCACCGATGCCCACCTACTGACATCATCTCCCTCGCTTCTAAACCAGCATTGGCCAGTTTCTGGACTGTCGTGGTCCTGATGCTGTGATGTGTGTATGTAGGTGTTCCCGCTGCCCTGCAGATCTTGGGTAGAAGTGCTGCTAGTTCACGCCCATCGGCTCTGACGTGTACCAGATCGAGTCCCCGATATACTCGCCTCTCCTTGGGTGGAGATAAAATGCAAGGGCTTTTCTCTGGGCATTTCGATAGATATTTCTCCGGGTGATGCCACCGGGCATAGTGGGTTCCCTGGCTGCTCGAGCATGAATCCCCTCTCCCTTGGGTCCAGATGATTCTTTGTGGCCTCGTTATATGCGAGAGTGGCGTATCCTAGAGAGTGAATGCGTTGTTATAATATTGTTTTCCAGATGCCTAATTACGAGTGCAACTTAGAAATAACACAAACAGGCTATGAACAACATACCTTAGACCGTTGTCGTCTGTTTTTACGAGGAATAAGTTGGGCTTTCGTTGTCTGTTCCCCTCTTTTCCTCTTCGACCCAGATGTAACTGGAGGTCGAACAACACTTTCTGGACCAGAACCCTTGGTGTACCGGGATTCAGAGCCTGGGCGTTTTGGAGCTGGGCTCTGTTTTTTTTATTTTTTTGTTTTTTATTTCACCTTTATTTAACCAGGTAAGCCAGTTGAGAACAAGTTCTCATTTACAACTGCGACCTGGCCAAGATAAAGCAAAGCAGTGCTGATAAAAAACAACAGAGTTACATATGGGGTAAAACAAAACATAAAGTCAAAAATACAATATAAAATCTATATACAGTGTGTGCAAATGTAGTAAGTTATGGAGGTAAGGCAATAAATAGGCCATAGTGCAAAATAATTACAATTATAATTTAGTATTAACACTGGAGAGATAGCTGTGCAGAATATGATGTACAAATAGAGATACTGGGGTGCAAATGAGCAAAATAAATAACAATGTAAATAACAATATAGGGATGAGGTAGTTGGGTGGGCTAATTTCAGATGGGCTGTGTACAGGTGCAGTGATCGGTAAGGTGCTCTGACAACTGATGCTTAAAGTTAGTGAGGGAGATAAGAGTCTCCAGCTTCAGAGATTTTTGCAGTTCGTTCCAGTCATTGGCAGCAGAGAACTGGAAGGAATGGCGGCCAAAGGAGGTGTTGGCTTTGGGAATGACCAGTGAGATATACCTGCTGGAAAGCATACTACGGGTGGGTGTTGCTATGGTGACCAATGAGCTAAGATAAGGCGATAATTTGCCTAGCAGTGATTTATAGACAAACAGGCTATGTCCTTATCGGTGATGGGAGGGTGGCTGTTTGTGATATATGTTCCTTGCCTTCATAGCTGTTTTGATGTTGCCCAGAAATACATGATTCGAGGTGGTAAATTAAGTGTCCTTCATAAGGCACCAGCTGCGACCGATGGGTGGGTAATTTAGAAACAGGTTGAGCCCATTCCGGAGTCCCTGGCAGCTACTTATCCTGTACTGGTCCCCCTTCACATTTCCTACATTTCCAAAAAACTGTCGGAGAAGGATGTTAAACTCTTCCTTAGTGACAGTTTTGAAGCCAACAGCTTTTTTTCTTCTCTGCTAGCCAGCCCTCGAAGCACCACACAGCCCAATTTGTATTCTTAACTGTGTTTTATATATATTTTTTTCGTTGTGGCTTTTCTCTAGGTCATTCAATGCAGTGCCACCCAAATCTGCATGCCTGGGTATTATTGACATCCCATAGTCAAAAAGATGAAAAGAAATGCTCCACTCATTCATTTCAGTTTTCGCAACAAAGTATCGATTTAGTCAACAACAACAAAAGTTGTGTATGTTGCTATGACAACCAGCTCAATTTGCTGTCGGTCACATTCACTTGATATGGGACGGTGGAGATCGCAATTCAATATTGAAAAGGTCGGGGAAACAGACAGCAAGGTTTATACAAATCTCTGCTGTTGAAAACCAAATGCTAGTCTAAAAGAAATAGGAGATAATGTCTAGATGCTTTTTAAAGTGGAGATCAAGTTTATAAAGTGGCTGCCTGGGCTGATGGGACAGTGGATTGGGCAGTCAGATGGAACAGAGTTAATAGGCATTTCAATGTCATAGATTTAGCAGGCGGTAATTTGTGAAATAGACACCGGCTGGAATGCAGTTTTAACCAATCAGCATTCAGGATTAGACCATTTTTCAAGTCTTGCCATAGATTTTCAAGAAGATTTAAGTAAAAACTGCTACTAGGCCATTCAGGAACATTCAATGTCATCTTGGTGAGCAACTCCAGTGTATATTTGGTTTTGTGTTTTAGGTTATTGTCCTGCTGAAAGGTGAATTTGTCTCCCAGTGTCTGGTGGACAGCAGACTGAACCAGGTTTTCCTCTAGGATTTTGCCTGTGCTTAGCTCCATTCCGCTTCTCTATATATATATCACTAGTCCTTGCCAATGACGAGCATACCCATAACATGATGCAGCCACCACCATGCTTGAAAATATGGAGAGTGGTACTCAGTGATGTGTTGTGTTGGATTTGCCCCAAACATAAATATTTGTATTCAGGACATAAAGTTAATTTCTTTGCCACATTTTCTGCAGTTTTACTTTAGTGCCTTGTTGCAAACAGGATGTATGTTTTGGAATATTTTTATTCTGTACAGGCTTCCTTCTTTTCACTCTGTCTTTTACATTTTTATATTATAGTCATTTAGCAGAGGCTCTTATCCAGAGCAACTTACAGTTAGTGAGTCATTTAGCAGACGCTCTTATCCAGAGCGACTTACAGTTAGTGAGTCATTTAGCAGACGCTCTTATCCAGAGCGACTTACAGTTAGTGAGTCATTTAGCAGACGCTCTTATCCAGAGCCACTTACAGTTAGTGAGTCATTTAGCAGACGCTCTTATCCAGAGCCACTTACAGTTAGAGAGTCATTTAGCAGACGCTCTTATCCAGAGCCACTTACAGTTAGAGAGTCATTTAGCAGACGCTCTTATCCAGAGCCACTTACAGTTAGTGAGTCATTTAGCAGACGCTCTTATCCAGAGCGACTTACAGTTAGTGAGTCATTTAGCAGACGCTCTTATCCAGAGCCACTTACAGTTAGTGAGTCATTTAGCAGACGCTCTTATCCAGAGCCACTTACAGTTAGAGAGTCATTTAGCAGACGCTCTTATCCAGAGCCACTTACAGTTAGAGAGTCATTTAGCAGACGCTCTTATCCAGAGCGACTTACAGTTAGTGAGTCATTTAGCAGACGCTCTTATCCAGTGCGACTTACAGTTAGTGAGTCATTTAGCAGACGCTCTTATCCAGAGCGACTTACAGTTAGTGAGTCATTTAGCAGACGCTCTTATCCAGAGCCACTTACAGTTAGTGAGTGCATACATTTTTTTGTGGAGTAACTACAATGTTGTTGATCCATCCTCAGTTTTCTCCCATCACAGCCATTAAACTCTGTAACTGTTTTAAAGTCACCATTGGCCTCATGGTGAAATCCCTGAGCGGTTTCCTTCCATTCCGGGAACGGAGATAGGAAGGACGCCTGTATCTTTGTAGTGACTGGGTGTATTGATACACCATCCAAAGTGTAATTAATAACTTCACCATGCTCAAAGGGATATTCAATGTCTGCTTTAATATTTTTTTACCCATCTACCAATAGGTACCCTTCTTTGTGAGGCATTGGAAAACCTCCCTGGTCTTTGTGGTTGAATCTGTGTTTGAAATTCACTGCTCGACTGAGGGACCTTACAGATAATTGTATGTGTGGGGTACAGAGATGAGGTAGTCATTCAAAAATCATGTTAAACACTATTATTGCAGAGAGAGTGGGGGGGGGGGGGGGGGACAGAGTGAGTTCATGCAACGTATTATGTGACTTGTTAAGCAAATTTGTACTCCTGAACTTATTTAGGCTTGCCATAACAAAGGGGTTGAATTCTTATTGACTCAAGACATTTCAGCTTTTAATTTTGAATACATTTGTAAAGTTTTCTAAAAACATAATTCCAGCTTTGACATTATGGGGTATTGTGTGTAGGCCAGTGACACAAAATCTCAATTTAATCCATTTTTTAAATTCAAGGTGGTAACGTAACAAAATGTGGAAAAAGGTAAAGTGGTCTGAATACTTTCCAAATGCACTGTATGTTAATGTCTATAACCTGAACGCTTCAGAATAACAAACACCCCTCCTTGTAACTCACACTTCTCTTCTTCATCTTAGTTCTTCTTCGTAGTGCGTAAAAATAGTCTGTCCTCGGTTGCAACACTCACTACCGAGTTCCAAACTGCCTCTGGAAGCAACGTCAGCACAATAACAGGAGCTTCATGAAATGGGTTTCCAGGGAAATCTTAACGCTACAGCAAACAATGACATTCTAGATGATTCTGTGCTTCCAACTTTGTGGCAACAGTTTGGGGAAGGCCCCTACCCTGTTTCAGTATGAAAATGCCCCCGTGCACAAAGCGAGGTCCTTACAGAAATAGTTTGTCGGGATCGGTGTGGAAGAACAGAGCCCTGACCTCAACCCCATCGAACACCTTTGGGATGAATTGGAACGTCCACTGCGAGCCAGGCCTAATCACCCAACATCAGTGCCCAACCTCATTAATTCTCTTGTGGCTGAATGGAAGCAAGTCCCCGCAGCAATGTTCCAACATCTAGTGGAAAGCCTTCCCAGAAGAGTGGAGGCTGTTATAGCAGCAAAGGGGGGGACCAACTCCATATTAATGCCAATGATTTTGGATTGGTGTTCACATACTTTTGGTCATGTAGTGTACTTCAACCTTGCAGCTCTGTGTGTAATGTTTCCAAGGTTCTCCACCCTCCCTACCTCGCTATCTGATCAAGGTTCTCCACCCTCCATCTGATCGAGGTGACTGACTAGTCTGCCTCCGCCATCCGCCTCAGGAGAAGTATTGGAGCTGCACAGGCCTTCATTAATATCCATGTAGTTGACACTTGTTGTTGTTGTTGTTGATGTCTAGCAGAGCTGTCATAACCTTGATGACATCAGACGTCCTCTATAGGCCTGATAGCGCTGTTGTAAAGTACTTAAGTAAAAAATACTTTAAAGTACTACTTAAGTCATTTTGGGCAGTATCTGTACTTTACTATTTATATTTTTGACAACTTTTACTTTTACTTCACTACATTCCTAAAGAAAATAATGTACTTTTTACTCCATACATTTTCCCTGACACCCAAAAGTGTAACGTGTACGCTGGGAGTCAGGAAGCAAGTACAGGGAGTGAATTTAATAATAAATGAAACAAAACAAGAACCACGAGAAGCGCACCATGAAACACTGGAGCAATAACAATACTGCCTGGGGAATAACCCAAAGACAGATATAGGGGAGGTAATCAGGAAGATGATGGAGTCCAGGTGAGTCTCATAATACCGTGCATGTGCGCGTAACGATGGTGGCAGGTGTGCGTAATGAACAGTCAACTGGCGACCTCGAGCGCTGGAGAGGGGGAGCGGGAGTAGACGTGACAAAAGTACTCGTTACATTTTGAATCCTTACCAGGACAGGAAAAGTCCATTCACACACTTATCAAGAGAACATCCCTGGTCATCCCTACTGCCTCTGATCTGGTGGACTCACTAAACACAAATGCTTCGTTTGTAAATTATGTCTGAGTGTTGGAGTGTGACCTTGGCTATCCATAAATTTAAAAAACAAGAAAATCGTGCCGCCTTGTTTGCTTAATATAAGGAATTTGAAATGATTTATACTTTACAAAAGTAAAAGTATATTTAAAAACAAATACTTTTACTCAAGTAGTATTTTATTTGGTGACTTTCACTTTTACTTGAGTCATTTTCTATTAATTTACTTTTACTCAAGTATGACAATTGGGTACTTTTTCCATCCCTGATAGTTCCTTATAGTTCCTAGTTGGCTTTAAAAGTGATTGGCTCCGTGTCAGGGCCCTGGACACTGCATAGGGAACAGGGTGCCAAGTGATTGGCTCCGTGTCAGGGCCCTGGACACTGCATAGGGAACAGGGTGCCAAGTGATTGGCTCCGTGTCAGGGCCCTGGACACTGCATAGGGAACAGGGTGCCAAGTGATTGGCTCCGTGTCAGGGCCCTGGACACTGCATAGGGAACAGGGTGCCAAGTGATTGGCTCCGTGTCAGGGCCCTGGACACTGTAAAGGGAACAGGGTGCCCTGGACACTGCATAGGGAACAGGGTGCCAAGTGATTGGCTCCGTGTCAGGGCCCTGGACACTGCATAGGGAACAGGGTGCCAAGTGATTGGCTCCGTGTCAGGGCCCTGGACACTGTAAAGGGAACAGGGTGCCCTGGACACTGCATAGGGAACAGGGTGCCCTGGACACTGCATAGGGAACAGGGTGCCCTGGACACTGCATAGGGAACAGGGTGCCCTGGACACTGCATAGGGAACAGGGGGCCCTGGACACTGCATAGGGAACAGGGGGCCCTGGACACTGCATAGGGAACAGGGGGCCCTGGACACTGCATAGGGAACAGGGGGCCCTGGACACTGCATAGGGAACAGGGGGCCCTGGACACTGCATAGGGAACAGGGGGCCCTGGACACTGCATAGGGAACAGGGTGCCAAGTGATTGGCTCCGTGTCAGGGCCCTGGACACTGCATAGGGAACAGGGTGCCAAGTGATTGGCTCCGTGTCAGGGCCCTGGACACTGCATAGGGAACAGGGTGCCAAGTGATTGGCTCCGTGTCAGGGCCCTGGACACTGCAAAGGGAACAGGGTGCCCTGGACACTGCATAGGGAACAGGGTGCCCTGGACACTGCATAGGGAACAGGGTGCCCTGGACACTGCATAGGGAACAGGGTGCCCTGGACACTGCATAGGGAACAGGGTGCCCTGGACACTGCATAGGGAACAGGGTGCCAAGTGATTGGCTCCGTGTCAGGGCCCTGGACACTGCATAGGGAACAGGGTGCCAAGTGATTGGCTCCGTGTCAGGGCCCTGGACACTGCATAGGGAACAGGGTGCCAAGTGATTGGCTCCGTGTCAGGGCCCTGGACACTGCATAGGGAACAGGGTGCCAAGTGATTGGCTCCGTG
Source organism: Coregonus sp. 'balchen' (assembly GCA_902810595.1). Lineage (NCBI taxonomy): Eukaryota > Metazoa > Chordata > Actinopteri > Salmoniformes > Salmonidae > Coregonus > Coregonus sp. 'balchen'. The sequence continues at coordinate 49,375,085 of LR778273.1, read as the reverse complement.
TCAGGGCCATTTGGGACGCAACCCTTATCTTCCAACAGCCTTCTTTGCTCATCATCAGTCAATCACGTTTGTTTTGTTTTGTTGATGTTTTATTAATGTTTTATAAACAATACAAAACATACACATACAAATGACATCACACAAACATTAATGACATCACACCTGTCCAGACCCACCTGCTCACACCCCCATCTCCAAGGAGAGATGAGACTAGTGTTGTTATCTCTCATGGAGATAGATGTCCATGTTATGAAGGGTTGTTATCTCTCATGGAGATAGATGTCCATGTTATGAAGGGTTGTTATCCCTCATGGAGATATATGTCCATGTTATGAAGGGTTGTTATCTCTCATGGAGATAGATGTCCATGTTATGAAGGGTTGTTATCCCTCATGGAGATAGATGTCCATGTTATGAAGGGTTGTTATCCCTCATGGAGATAGATGTCCATGTTATGAAGGGTTGTTATCTCTCATGGAGATAGATGTCCATGTTATGAAGGGTTGTTATCCCTCATGGAGATAATGTCCATGTTATGAAGGGTTGTTATCCCTCATGGAGATAGATGTCCATGTTATGAAGGGTTGTTATCTCTCATGGAGATAGATGTCCATGTTATGAAGGGTTGTTATCTCTCATGGAGATAGATGTCCATGTTATGAAGGGTTGTTATCCCTCATGGAGATAGATGTCCATGTTATGAAGGGTTGTTATCCCTCATGGAGATAGATGTCCATGTTATGAAGGGTTGTTATCTCTCATGGAGATAGATGTCCATGTTATGAAGGGTTGTTATCCCTCATGGAGATAGATGTCCATGTTATGAAGGGTTGTTATCCCTCATGGAGATAGATGTCCATGTTATGAAGGGTTGTTATCTCTCATGGAGATAATGTCCATGTTATGAAGGGTTGTTATCCCTCATGGAGATAGATGTCCATGTTATGAAGGGTTGTTATCTCTCATGGAGATAGATGTCCATGTTATGAAGGGTTGTTATCCCTCATGGAGATAGATGTCCATGTTATGAAGGGTTGTTATCTCTCATGGAGATAGATGTCCATGTTATGAAGGGTTGTTATCCCTCATGGAGATAGATGTCCATGTTATGAAGGGTTGTTATCTCTCATGGAGATAGATGTCCATGTTATGAAGGGTTGTTATCCCTCATGGAGATAATGTCCATGTTATGAAGGGTTGTTATCTCTCATGGAGATAGATGTCCATGTTATGAAGGGTTGTTATCCCTCATGGAGATATATGTCCATGTTATGAAGGGTTGTTATCTCTCATGGAGATAGATGTCCATGTTATGAAGGGTTGTTATCCCTCATGGAGATAGATGTCCATGTTATGAAGGGTTGTTATCCCTCATGGAGATAGATGTCCATGTTATGAAGGGTTGTTATCTCTCATGGAGATAGATGTCCATGTTATGAAGGGTTGTTATCCCTCATGGAGATAATGTCCATGTTATGAAGGGTTGTTATCCCTCATGGAGATAGATGTCCATGTTATGAAGGGTTGTTATCTCTCATGGAGATAGATGTCCATGTTATGAAGGGTTGTTATCTCTCATGGAGATAGATGTCCATGTTATGAAGGGTTGTTATCCCTCATGGAGATAGATGTCCATGTTATGAAGGGTTGTTATCCCTCATGGAGATAGATGTCCATGTTATGAAGGGTTGTTATCTCTCATGGAGATAGATGTCCATGTTATGAAGGGTTGTTATCCCTCATGGAGATAGATGTCCATGTTATGAAGGGTTGTTATCCCTCATGGAGATAGATGTCCATGTTATGAAGGGTTGTTATCTCTCATGGAGATAATGTCCATGTTATGAAGGGTTGTTATCCCTCATGGAGATAGATGTCCATGTTATGAAGGGTTGTTATCTCTCATGGAGATAGATGTCCATGTTATGAAGGGTTGTTATCCCTCATGGAGATAGATGTCCATGTTATGAAGGGTTGTTATCTCTCATGGAGATAGATGTCCATGTTATGAAGGGTTGTTATCCCTCATGGAGATAATGTCCATGTTATGAAGGGTTGTTATCTCTCATGGAGATAGATGTCCATGTTATGAAGGGTTGTTATCCCTCATGGAGATAATGTCCATGTTATGAAGGGTTGTTATCCCTCATGGAGATAATGTCCATGTTATGAAGGGTTGTTATCCCTCATGGAGATAATGTCCATGTTATGAAGGGTTGTTATCCCTCATGGAGATAGATGTCCATGTTATGAAGGGTTGTTATCCCTCATGGAGATAGATGTCCATGTTATGTTATGAAGGGTTGTTATCCCTCATGGAGATAGAAGTCCATGTTATGAAGGGTTGTTATCTCTCATGGAGATAATGTCCATGTTATGAAGGGTTGTTATCCCTCATGGAGATAGATGTCCATGTTATGAAGGGTTGTTATCTCTCATGGAGATAATGTCCATGTTATGAAGGGTTGTTATCCCTCATGGAGATAGATGTCCATGTTATGAAGGGTTGTTATCCCTCATGGAGATAATGTCCATGTTATGAAGGGTTGTTATCCCTCATGGAGATAGATGTCCATGTTATGAAGGGTTGTTATCTCTCATGGAGATAGATGTCCATGTTATGAAGGGTTGTTATCCCTCATGGAGATAGATGTCCATGTTATGAAGGGTTGTTATCTCTCATGGAGATAGATGTCCATGTTATGAAGGGTTGTTATCCCTCATGGAGATAGATGTCCATGTTATGAAGGGTTGTTATCTCTCATGGAGATAGATGTCCATGTTATGAAGGGTTGTTATCCCTCATGGAGATAATGTCCATGTTATGAAGGGTTGTTATCCCTCATGGAGATAGATGTCCATGTTATGAAGGGTTGTTATCCCTCATGGAGATAATGTCCATGTTATGAAGGGTTGTTATCCCTCATGGAGATAGATGTCCATGTTATGAAGGGTTGTTATCCCTCATGGAGATAATGTCCATGTTATGAAGGGTTGTTATCCCTCATGGAGATAATGTCCATGTTATGAAGGGTTGTTATATCTCATGGAGATATATGTCCATGTTATGAAGGGTTGTTATCTCTCATGGAGATAGATGTCCATGTTATGAAGGGTTGTTATCCCTCATGGAGATAGATGTCCATGTTATGAAGGGTTGTTATCCTTCATGGAGATAGATGTCCATGTTATGAAGGGTTGTTATCTCTCATGGAGATAGATGTCCATGTTATGAAGGGTTGTTATCCCTCATGGAGATAGATGTCCATGTTATGAAGGGTCGTTATCCCTCATGGATATAATGTCCATGTTATGAAGGGTTGTTATCTCTCATGGAGATAGATGTCCATGTTATGAAGGGTCGTTATCCCTCATGGAGATAGATGTCCATGTTATGAAGGGTCGTTATCCCTCATGGAGATAGATGTCCATGTTATGAAGGGTCGTTATCCCTCATGGAGATAGATGTCCATGTTATGAAGGGTCGTTATCCCTCATGGAGATAATGTCCATGTTATTGTTCCCCATGATGATGGTGATCAGGAGTACTACGCTATATCCCAAATGGCACCCTATTCCCTATATAGTGCACTACTTTTGACCAGAGAATGGCACCCTATTCCCTATATAGTGCACTACTTTTGACCAGAGCCCGTAGGGCTCTATAGTGAATAGGGTGCCATTTGGGATGAAGCCTACTTTTAGGACATCTATTGTCTCTCAGGGACCATTCAGGCATTATTTTTTTATAAGAAGATTATCATGAAACAACCCAGACAGGATTTGTTCCGATCCAGTGCTCTCACAAGCACTCTACACATTGAAGTCAAGTGACTATATACCAGGCAGGAAGAGCGTTAGGCTCCTTCACTAATTGGAATAAGATAACGTGTCATTCAAACAGATGTACAAGTCCCCCAGGACCACAGACAACCAGCACACATCCAAAGTGAAATATCGAAGATCCCTCGCCACGGCCGTTTCACTTCAGCACCATGGACAGCACAGCGGTTATGGACAGCGCCACTGACAGCTCGCAAAATAAGCCACTATTGCAGTACCCTTATTGGTTACAGAGAGGAACCTGCCGTTGCTTTCCACCTCCAGACCTGAAACACCGTGAGCTTTAAGACCATGCAGGACTCCAACAGGCAACATCTGTCCTCTACACTGTAAATCGCGCTTGGCTTCCAGTCTGCTTCTACACAGACGGTGATCTGACACACACAGCGCTGCCAGAGGAGCCATCCCCAACAGAGTGACGGACGGTGATGGGATGATATTATCCCACTGCTATTTTCTATTCTATATAAAGTGACTAATATCATGAGGAAAAGTGGAGCTACACGTGCAGACCACGGCAAATAAGACGCGAGGTGCTGCAAAATGGTAAGATCTCGTTGAACTAGACACCATGGTGAGATCTTGTTGAACTAGACACCATGGTAAGATCTTGTTGAACTAGACACCATGGTAAGATCTTGTTGAACTAGACACCATGGTAAGATCTTGTTGAATAGACACCATGGTAAGATCTGTTGAATTAGACACCATGGTAAGATCTTGTTGAATTAGACACCATGGTAAGATCTTGTTGAACTAGACACCATGGTAAGATCTTGTTGAACTAGACACCATGGTAAGATCTTGTTGAATTAGACACCATGGTAAGATCTTGTTGAATTAGACACCATGGTAAGATCTTGTTGAACTAGACACCATGGTAAGATCTTGTTGAACTAGACACCATGGTAAGATCTTGTTGAATTAGACACCATGGTAAGATCTTGTTGAATTAGACACCATGGTAAGATATTGTTGAACTAGACACCATGGTAAGATCTTGTTGAATTAGACACCATGGTTAGGATCTTGTTGAATTAGACACCATGGTAAGATCTGTTGAACTAGACACCATGTAAGATCTTGTTGAACTAGACACCATGGTAAGATCTTGTTGAACTAGACACCATGGTAAGATTTGTTGAATTAGACACCATGGTAAGATCTTGTTGAACTAGACACCATGGTAAGATCTTGTTGAACTAGACACCATGGTAAGATCTTGTTGAACTAGACACCATGGTAAGATCTTGTTGAACTAGACACCATGGTAAGATCTTGTTGAACTAGACACCATGGTAAGATCTTGTTGAACTAGACACCATGGTACGATCTTGTTGAACTAGACACCATGGTAAGATCTTGTTGAACTAGACACCATGGTAAGATCTTGTTGAACTAGTGTTTATTGTGTCGTGTCTATTCTTAGGCTAGAACTGTCTGTCTGCACAACTGAATAGAACTGTCTGTCTGCACAACTAAATAGAACTGTCTGTCTGCACAACTAAATAGAACTGTATGTCTGCACAACTGAATAGAACTGTCTGTCTGCACAACTGAATAGAACTGTCTGTCTGCACAGCTGAATAGAACCGTCTGTCTGCACAGCTGAATAGAACTGTCTGTCTGCACAGCTGAATAGAACTGTCTGTCTGCACAACTGAATAGAACTGTCTGTCTGCACAGCTGAATAGAACTGTCTGTCTGCACAACTGAATAGAACTGTCTGTCTGCACAGCTGAATAGAACTGTCTGTCTGCACAGCTGAATAGAACTGTCTGTCTGCACAACTGAATAGAACTGTCTGTCTGCACAGCTGAATAGAACTGTCTGTCTGCACACTGAATAGAACTGTCTGTCTGCACAACTGAATAGAACTGTCTGTCTGCACAGCTGAATAGAACTGTCTGTCTGCACAACGGAATAGAACTGTCTGTCTGCACAACGGAATAGAACTGTCTGTCTGCACAACTGAATAGTTCAGTGTCTGTGGCCTATGTTCAGTGTCTGTAGTGTTCGCTAGCTGTTCTCAGCTGAGAAGGAGATTACAGAAAGCTTTGAACAATAGACTTCCAGCTGTGCGGATTGATTTATTAAGAATCGTGTTAGCTTGAAATGTATTATATTTCTTATATATACCATGAGGATCCATTTTTCTCACAAATACTGAAATCTTGCTCTTTGCGTAATGCATGTAAGAAAAGACATGCAGCAACGTCATCTGCTGTAAAGTGTGTGAAGGCTATATTCCTTTATGGGGAAACAGCTCATGTGTTTTGCACTGTTTTCTGGAAATAATAGGCTCAATATACTAGCAATGAATGACACCTGTAATGTAGAGTATGGTGTTAGTAGTGTAATAGGGGGAATTATTGGCACACATTTTTAAAGCCCTGTAGTGTTTATCTTGTCTAGCCCCTAGAAATAGAATCACATTTTATTCTAGAATTAGATTGGATTACATTCTAGAATCTCATTCTAGTTCTGGGGTTGTAGCCTTCTACCTGTTCCATCAATAATATGGAAACATTTGTTTCACATTTACTTTTTATGGTAGCCAATATCACTCCCAAAACAAACCATGGTCTCTGGGGATTAGTAGACAAAGGGGAAAAAAAGAGCTAGGTTTCTTTCTTTCTTAAGCAGCAGAGCAGTATTTATTGAGATTACTTGAGTCCCTGTGGGGACAACAACACCTGCATCCCAAATACCACCCTATTCACTACATAGTGCACTACTTTTGGCCGGGCTCTGGTAAAAAGAAGTGCACTTAGGCGTCATGTATCTTAGGGGTTAGAGAGGCGAGCCAGCAACTGCAGTTCGAATCCCGGGTCTGACGGGAAACATCTGTCAGGAAGTGAGCTGGCCCTTACAAAAAAAACACATCAAATTTCAGTTTCAGATGTGAAATTGCATTTTCACATGTTGAGCACCACCTTTCACGTGAGGATAATAACATGTTAACTCAAAATCGGATATGCAGATTCACATGTCAGAAAACTCCAACTGTGAAAATCTCACTTTCACATGTGGAATTGCAGATTCACGTGGGGATTTGTCACGGTCGTTGAAGAACGGGTCAGACCAAGGCGCAGCGTGAAATGCATACATGTTTATTAAACCGGAATAAACACTGACAGAACAACAAAAGGCAACGAAACGTGACGTCGGAAGGCTATACACTAACAAGCCAAACAAGGGAGGAAAACTGGCTGCCTAAGTATGATCCCCAATCAGAGACAACGAGCGACAGCCGCCTCTGATTGGGAATCACACCCGGCCAAACATAGAAATACAAACCTAGACTGTCCACATAGAAAACACACATGATATTCACACCCTGACCAAACTAAATAGAGTTATATAGGCCAGGGCGTGACAGTACCCCCCCCCCCCCCCAAAGGTGCGGACTCCGGCCGCACAAACCTGACTTAACAGGGGAGGGTCCGGATGGGCTTCCAGCCTCGGTGGCGGCTCCAAGCTTGACGTCTACTCCCTTACTGACTCTGCGTTGCACCCCTGGACCGGTCTGGCCCTCAACGCGGAGCTTCCCCTCTCAGTCCTTCCACGATGCACCGATCCCTGTCTGGACCCTGGTGTGGGAGACTCCGAACCTAGAGAGGGGCTGATGTCTGGACCCGGAGTGGAGCCGCTGACCGGAGCTGCACCGGATCCCGGTGGAGCGGACTGCTCTGGCTCCGGAGTGGAGCTGCTGACCGGAGCTGGCTTGGGCACCGGTGGAGCGGACTAATCTGGATCCGGAGTGGAGCTGCTGACCGGAGCTGGATCAGGCACCGGTGGAGCGGACTGCTCTGGCTCCGGAGTGGAGCAACCGACCGGAGCTGGATCAGGCACCGGTGGAGCGGACTGCTCTGGCTCCGGAGTGGAGCAGCTGAACGGTGCTGGACCAGGCACCGGTGGAACGGGCACGGGCCGTGCCGGACTGGAAACACGCTCCACAGGTCTGGTGCGAGGAGCAGGTACAAGGCGTACCGGACTGGGAACTGGCGCTGGAGGTCTACGACTGTCCTTTACACACTCCGCGCCCCGTCCTCCTCCAGTGAGGGCTCCTCCTTGAGCCCCCACGAGTGCAGTGGTCGGGGCTCCTCTCTGTCGCTCCCCGACCACCCTTTTAGCCCCCCAAAAATGTTTTGTTGGGGCTGTCTCTCCTTCTCCACCCTGATCCCTTTCAGGGCCTCCATCTGCTTGCCCAGATCCTCTCTCATCTCCCTCCAAGTCCATCCTCTCTGCTCCTCCTGGGCACGCTGCTTGGTCCATTGGTGCGTGGGATCTTCTGCCACGGTCGTTGAAGAACGGGTCAGACCAAGGCGCAGCGTGAAATGCATACATGTTTATTAAACTGAATAAACATACAAAAGGCAACGAAACGTGACGTCGGAAGGCTATACACTAACAAGCCAAACAAGATCCCACAACCCAGGCAGGAAAACTGGCTGCCTAAGTATGATCCCCAATCAGAGACAACGAGCGACAGCTGCCTCTGATTGGGAATCACACCCGGCCAACATAGAAATACAAACATAGACTGTCCACATAGAAAACACACATGATATTCACACCCTGACCAAACTAGCTAGAGTTCTATTGGTCAGCGTCTCTAAATCATCAAGTCTATCTTCTCCTCCTCCTGGCACGTGTTGTTTGGTAGCGATCTTCTGCCACGGTCGTTGACGACTGGTGAACAGGGTCGTAGAAATGCATACAATTTATAAAACATGGCAGTTAAATCAACGTTAAATGGTACGAAGTCTGTTCCTACAACAACAAATCCACATTCCTCCGAACTGCTCCTTCTCTCTCCCCATCAGCCAACAGTCCCTCTCTCATCGATCACCTCGGCTCATCATCACACCTGCTCTCCCATGACTCCTATCTATCTCACCTGACCAAACTAGCTGGTTCTCTGCTCGCGTCGTCCTCTCTCAGCATTAAATAATTTATTCTCCTCCGTTCTTGTGTTCTGTCTGCCGTTCCCTGGTGAATTCGGGTGTTCAGCACGAGGAAGCAACTCTTGTGGCTCGGTCATGGCCGTTCAATGGGACAAGTTTCTCTCTCTCTCTCTGTCTCTCACTCTGGTCTCTACCTCTCTCGTTCGTCTCTCTTCTCTCTGTCTCTCTGTATATCTCTCTCTCTCTGCATGCGCTCCTGTGTTAGCTTTATTTCTCGTCATAACTCTGTGCGGCAGCCTGTTCTTGATCTACCACGCTGGTTTCCATGGTACCACCGCCGTGGCGGGGCGGTCCAGAGACGGGAGTGATGCAGCGAGGAGAAGCTGGCAGACAGAGCAGCAGCTGACCACCAAAACCCCACCTCCTCACCCCACAGTCCTACAGGGATACAGCAGTATCATCGACCACAAGGTAGGCACAGGTGGCCTTTTCATTTTCTCTCAGTTGATGTCTCTTGTCTTCCTGTGTTCTCTCGCTCTTCCTCCCCTCCCTCTCCTGCTCTCTATCAGTTGTGAGTATAGTTAAAGTACCAAAAAAATAAAATAAACATAAATATGGATTGTATTCACAATGGTGTTTGTTCTTCACTGGTTGCCCTTTTCTTGTGGCAACAGGTCACACATCTTGCTGCTGTGATGGCACACTGTGGTATTTCACCCAATAGATATGGGAGTTTATCAAAATTGGATTTGTTTTCAAATTCTTTGTGGGTCTGTGTAATCTGAGGGAAATATGTGTCTCTAATGTGGTCATACATTTGGCAGGAGGTTAGGAAGCGCAGCTCAGTTTCCACCTCATTTTGTGGGCAGGGTGCACATAGCCTGTCTTCTCTAGAGAGCCAGGTCTGCCTACGGCGGCCTTTCTCAATAGCAAGGCTATGCTCACTGAGTCTGTACATAGTCAAAGCTTTCCTTAAGTTTGGGTCAGTCACAGTGGTCAGGTATTCTGCCACTGTGTACTCTCTGTTTAGAGCCAAATAGCATTCTAGTTTGCTCTGTTGTTTTGTTAATTCTTTCCAATGTGTCAAGTAATTCTCTTTTAGTTTTCTCATGATTTGGTTGGGTCTAATTGTGTTGTTGTCCTGGGGCTCTGTGGGGTCTGTTTGTGTTTGTGAACAGAGCCCCAGGACCAGCTTACTTAGGGGACTCTTCTCCAGGTTAATCTCTCTGTAGGTGATGGCTTTGTTATGGAAGGTTTGGGAATCGCTTCCTTTTAAGTGGTTATAGAATTTAACGGCTCTTTTCTGGATTTTGATAATTAGCGGGTATCGGCCTAATTCTGCTCTGCATGCATTATTTGGTGTTTTACGTTGTACACTGAGGATATCTTTGCAGAATTCTGCATGCAGAGTCTCAATTTGGTGTTTGTCCAATTTTGTGAATTCTTGGTTGGTGAGCGGACCCCAGACCTCACAACCATAAAGGGCAATGGGTTCTATAACTGATTCAAGTATTTTTAGCCAGATCCTAATTGGTATGTCGAATTTTATGTTCCTTTTGATGGCATAGAAGGATCTTCTTGCCTTGTCTCTCAGATCGTTCACAGCTTTGTGGAAGTTACCTGTGGCGCTGATGTTTAGGCCGAGGTATGTATAGTTTTTTGTGTGCTCTAGGGCAACGGTGTCTAGATGGAATTTGTATTTGTGGTCTTGGCAACTGGACCTTTTTTGGAACACCATTATTTTTGTCTTACTGAGATTTACTGTCAGGGCATGGAGTTAAGGTGGAGGAGGTTAACAGGTAGGAGCTGAATTTATACATTCTGCATCCAGAATGAACAAAGCTGTGGTTGTGTTCATGAAAATAGTCAATTTAGTGGGCAGGCTGCTTGCTAGTGTTGGTGCCGATTTCTCCTCTTTCGACTCCTTCGACTAGGGTTATAGTTGTGAATCTGTCTCCGTTTATTACGGATGATCAAATCCGGAAAGAGCGGAGTCATTTTGGTAAGTTTGCTAGTGGTTTTCGTGTCGGCAGGTTTTCAGGCAGACGCAGTTAAGCATGTGGTTTCGTTCCGGAGGCAAGTGTTCATGTTTCTGAATAACAATGAGCAAGAGTTAAATGTGCATTTTAAAGTGAGGCCATGGGGGAGGGGCTCTACGCAGGGGTTTTGCCACACAGATAGTCTACTCTGCTTTGAGTCTGGGGGGATTTGGGGTAGAAGAGCCTTTGCGTGCCCACATAAAGGCCGTAGACAAGGTGAGGGTTCAAGACCCGTGGGGGGACAATCGAGGTCAACGTGCAGGAGGCCATGAGACACAGGCAGCAGAGGGCTGGGCCTAGTCATGCTATAGATGGTGGTGTAGATGAGGCTGGGTCTAGTCCATGCTATAGATGGTGGTGTAGATGAGGCTGGGTCTAGTCATGTTAAGATGGTGGTGTAGATGAGGCTGGGGTCTAGTCATGCTATAGATGGTGGTGTAGATGAGGCTGGGTCTAGTCATGCTATAGATGGTGGTGTAAGATGAGGCTGGGTCTAGTCATGGTGTTATAGATGGTGGTGTAGAATGAAGGCTGGGTCTAGTCATGCTATAGATGGTGGTGTAGATGAAGGCTGGGTCTAGTCATGCTATAGATGGTGGTGTAGATGAGGCTGGGTCTAAGTCATGCTATAGATGGTGGGTGTAGATGAGCTGGGGTCTAGTCCATGTTATAGATGGTGGGGTAGAGTGAGACTGGGTCTAGTCATGCTATAGATGGTGGTGTAGATGAGGCTGGGCCTAGTCATGCTATAGATGGTGGTGTAAGATGAGGCTGGGTCTAGTCATGTTATAGATGGTGGTGTAGTTGAGGCTGGGTCTAGTCATGCTATAGATGGTGGTGTAATGAGGCTGGGTCGAGTCATGCTATAGATGGTGGTTGTAGATGAGGCTGGGTCTAGTCCATGCTATAGATGGTGGTGTAGATGATGCTGGGTCTAGTCCATGCGATAGATGGTGGTGTAGATTAGGCTGGGTCTAGTCATGCTATAGATGGTGGTGTAGATGGAGGCTGGGTCTAGTCATGCTATAGATGGTGGTTGTAAGATGAGGCTTGGGCCTAGTCATGCTATAGATGGTGGTGTAGATGAGGCTGGGGGTCTAGTCATGTTATAGATGGTGGTGTAGATGAGGCTGGGTCTAGTCATGCTATAGATGGTGGTGTAGATGAGGCTGGGTCTAGTCATACTATAGATGGTGGTGTAGATGAGGCTGGGTCTAGTCATGCTATAGATGGTGGTGTAGATGAGGCTGGGTCTAGTCATGTTATAGATGGTGGTGTAGATGAGACTGGGTCTAGTCATGCTATAGATGGTGGTGTAGATGAGGCTGGGCCTAGTCATGCTATAGATGGTGGTGTAGATGAGGCTGGGTCTAGTCATGTTATAGATGGTGGTGTAGGTGAGGCTGGGTCTAGTCATGCTATAGATGGTGGTGTAGATGAGGCTGGGTCTAGTCATGCTATAGATGGTGGTGTAGATGAGGCTGGGTCTAGTCATGCTATAGATGGTGGTGTAGATGAGGCTGGGTCTAGTCATGCTATAGATGGTGGTGTAGCTAAGGCTGGGTCTAGTCTTGCTATAGATGGTGGTGTAGATGAGGCTGGGTCTAGTCATGCTATAGATGGTGGTGTAGATGAGGCTGGGTCTAATGCTATAGATGGTGGTGTAGATGAGGCTGGGTCTAGTCATGCTATAGATGGTGGTGTAGATGAGGCTGGGTCTAGTCATGCTATAGATGGTGGTGTAGATGAGGCTGGGTCTAGTCATGCTATAGATGGTGGTGTAGCTAAGGCTGGGTCTAGTCTTGCTATAGATGGTGGTGTAGATGAGGCTGGGTCTAGTCATGCTATAGATGGTGGTGTAGATGAGGCTGGGTCTAATGCTATAGATGGTGGTGTAGATGAGGCTGGGTCTAGTCATGCTATAGATGGTGGTGTAGATGAGGCTGGGTCTAGTCATGCTATAGATGGTGGTGTAGATGAGGCTGGGTCTAGTCATGCTATAGATGGTGGTGTAGATGAGGCTGGGTCTAGTCATGTTATAGATGGTGGTGTAGATGAGGCTGGGTCATGCTATAGATAGTGGTGTAGATGAGGCTGGGTCTAGTCATGCTATAGATGGTGGTGTAGATGAAGCTGGGTCTAGTCATGTTATAGATGGGGGTGTAGATGAGGCTGGGTCTAGTCTGGTTATAGATGGTGGTGTAGATGAGGCTGGGTCTAATGCTATAGATGGTGGTGTAGATTAGGCTGGGTCTAGTCATGCTATAGATGGTGGTGTAGATGAGGCTGGGTCTAGTCATGCTATAGATGGTGGTGTAGATTAGGCTGGGTCTAGTCATGCTATAGATGGTGGTGTAGATGAGGCTGGGTCTAGTCATGCTATAGATGGTGGTGTAGATGAGGCTGGGTCTAGTCATGCTATAGATGGTGGTGTAGATGAGGCTGGGTCTAGTCATGCTATAGATGGTGGTGTAGCTAAGGCTGGGTCTAGTCTTGCTATAGATGGTGGTGTAGATGAGGCTGGGTCTAGTCATGCTATAGATGGTGGTGTAGATGAGGCTGGGTCTAATGCTATATATGATGGTGTAGATGAGGCTGGATCTAGTCATGCATAGATGGTGGTGGTAGATGAGGCTGGATCTAGTCATGCTATAGATGGTGGTGTAGATGAGGCTGGGTCTAGTCATGCTATAGATGGTGGTGTAGATGAGGCTGGGTCTAGTCATGCTATAGATGGTGGTGTAGATGAGGCTGGGTCTAGTCATGCTATAGATGGTGGTGTAGATGAGGCTGGGTCTAGTCATGCTATAGATGGTGGGTATAGATGAGGCTGGGTCTAGTCATGCTATAGATGGTGGTGTAGATGAGGCTGGGTCTAGTCCATGCTATAGATGGTGGTGTAGATGAGGCTGGGTCTAATGCTATAGATGGTGGTGTAATGAGGCTGGGTCTAGTCCATGCTATAGATGGTGGTGTAGATGAGGCTGGGTCTAGTCATGCTATAGATGGTGGTGTAGATGAGGCTGGGTCTAGTCATGCGATAGAGATGGTGGTGTAGATGAGGCTGGGTCTAGTCATGTTATAGATGGTTGGTGTAGATGAGCTGGGTCTAGTCATGCTATAGATGGTGGTGTAGATGAGGCTGGGTCTAGTCATGCTATAGATGGTGGTGTAGATTAGGCTGGGTCTAGTCATGCTATAGATGGTGGTGTAGATGAGGCTTGGTCTAGTCATGCTATAGATGGTGGTGTAGATGAGGCTGGGTCTAGTCATGCTATAGATGGTGGTGTAGATGAGGCTGGGTCTAGTCATGCTATAGATGGTGGTGTAGATGAGGCTGGGTCTAGTCATGTTATAGATGGTGGTGTAGATGAGGCTGGGTCTAATGCTATAGATGGTGGTGTAGATGAGGCTGGGTCTAGTCATGCTATAGATGGTGGTGTAGATGAGGCTGGGTCTAGTCATGCTATAGATGGTGGTGTAGATGAGGCTGGGTCCAGTCATGCTATAGATGGTGGTGTAGATGAGGCTGGGTCTAGTCATGTTATAGATGGTGGTGTAGATGAGGCTGGGTCTAATGCTATAGATGGTGGTTGTAGATGAGGCTGGGTCTATTCATGCTATAGATGGTGGTGTAGATGAGGCTGGGTCTATTCATGCTATAGATGGTGGTGTAGATGAGGCTGGTCCAGTCATGCTATAGATGGTGGTGTAGATGAGGCTGGGTCTAGTCATGTTATAGATGGTGGTGTAGATGAGGCTGGGTCTAATGCTATAGATGGTGGTGTAGATGAGGCTGGGTCTAGTCATGTTATAGATGGTGGTGTAGATGAGGCTGGGTCTAGTCATGCTATAGATGGTGGTGTAGATGAGGCTGGGTCTAGTCATGCTACAGATGGTGGTGTAGATGAGGCTGGGTCTAGTCATGCTATAGATGGTGGGTGTAGATGAGGCTGGGTCTAGTCATGCTATAGATGGTGGTGTAGATGAGGCTGGGTCCAGTCATGCTATAGATGGTGGTGTAGATGAGGCTGGGTCTTGTCAGGTTATGCTAGTGGATGAGGACAGTATAGTGGGGAAGGGTTAGCCACTGGGGGGTGGAGGAGGGTGTAATGTGTGGCTCAGTTGGTAGAGCATGGCGCTTGCAACGCCAGGGTTGTGGGTTCGATTCCCACGGGGGGCCAGTATGAAAAATGTATGCACTCACTAACTGTAAGTCGCTCTGGATAAGAGCGTCTGCTAAAATGACTCAAATGTAAATGTAACGTGGAAGAGGAAAAAGGGGAAGAAAACGGGTTTCAACGTAAAGACGTGTTCCGAGGCCTCTCCGCTAAGGGTTGATACTTTTATGTTTGAACCATTTTATCTATCGAAACGAGAACACACTTTGCACACCTACTGGCTCTATGTCTGGAACAGGGAAAACGAGACGAAACGGTAAACAAGAAGACACGTCGAAGAACAAGATGGCGGATGCTAATGTTACGGAGATGCTATTCACCATACGCTCTGACCGAACTTCGTTCCTCTGTGTCAAGTCTACGAGCTGAAATTATGACAGAAGTCCAGTTACTATGGCGACACTACAAACAACTATCACCACACAAACCCCAAAAAATAAAGGATATGGAAACGTCGTTGACCGACATCGATGAGCAGCTTACCGAATTGGAGACCAAAAACGATGAGTTTACCTCCGAGAACATGAAGCTAAAGGTTAGTCTAGATGAACAGGAAAACCGTTCCCAGAGACAGAACATACAGTTGAAGTCGGAAGTTTACATACACTTAGGTTGGAGTCATTAAAACTAGTTTTTCAACCACTCCACAAATTTCTTGTTAACAAATTATATTTTTGGCAAGTCGGTTAGGACATCTACTTTGTGCATGACACAAGTAATTTTTCCAACAATTGTTTGCAGACAGATTATTTCACTTATAATTCACTGTATCACAATTCCAGTGGGTCAGAAGTTTACATACACTAAGTTGACTGTGCCTTTAAACAGCTTGGAAAATTCCAGAAAATGATGTCATGGCTTTAGAAGCTTCTGATAGGCTAATTGACATAATTTGAGTCAATTGGAGGTGTAACTGTGGATGTATTTCAAGGCCTACCTTCAAACTCAGTGCCTCTTTGCTTGACATCATGGGAAAATCAAAAGAAATCAGCCAAAACCTCAGAACATTTTTTGGTTCATCCTTGGGAGCAATTTCCAAACACCTGAAGGTACCATGTTCATCTGTACAAACAATAGTATGCAAGCATAAACACCATGGGACCACGCAGCCGTCATACCGCACAGGAAGGAGACGCGTTCTGTCTCCTAGAGATTAACGTACTTTGGTGCAGAAAGTGCAAATCAATCCCAGAACAACAGCAAAGGACCTTGTGAAGATGCTGGAGGAAATAGGTACAAAAGTATCTATATCCACAGTAAAACGAGTCCTATATCGACATAACCTGAAAGGCCGCTCGGCAAGGAAGAAGCCACTGCTCCAAAACCGCCATAAAAAAGCCAGACTACGGTTTGCAACTGCACATGGGGACAAAGATCGTACTTTTTGGAGAAATGTCCTCTGGTCTGATGAAACAAAAATAGAACTGTTTGGCCATAATGACCAGCATTATGTTTGGAGGAAAAAGGGGGTTGCTTGCAAGCGGAAGAACACCATCCGAACCGTGGGCAGAACTGAAAAAGCGTGTGCGAGCAAGGAGGCCTACAAACCTGACTCAGTTACACCAGCTTTGTCAGGAGGAATGGGCCAAAATTCACCCAACTTATTGTGGGAAGCTTGTGGAAGGCTACCCGAAACGTTTGACCCAAGTTAAACAATTTAAAGGCAATACTACCAAATACTAATTGAAATAAATAAAAGCTTAAATAAATCATTCTTTCTACTATTATTCTGACATTTCCCATTCTTAAAATAAAGTGGTGATCCTAACTGACCTAAGACAGGGAATTTTTACTAGGATTAAATGTCAGGAATTGTGAAAAACTGAGTTTAAATGTATTTGGCTAACATGTATGTAAACTTCTGACTTCAACTGTATGTGTGTTCGGAATCCCAGAAGGGACGGATTGGCGCAATCCTACCGAGTTCATGGACCACTTTAAGCCGTACACTCCACAGAGCTGGGCTTTACAGAAGAGTGGCCAGAAAAAAGCCATTGCTTAAAGAAATAAGCAAACACGTTTGGCGTTCGCCAAAAGGCATGTCGGCGACTCCCCAAACATATGGAAGAAGGTACTCTGGTCAGATGAGACTAAAATCGAGCTTTTTGGCCATCAAGGAAAACGCCTTAGGGTGGAATTTGAGTTCTATAAAATTATAGACAGTGTGGAGATGTTTCAGGAGATATGGTGTGTCGGGAGACCGTCTGTACTGCTGGGGAAGATGGGTACGGTTGTAGAAGTGGTGAGGTTTTGGTTATTGTGATGTTGAAATGGTGTTGTTGTTTTTTTTTAAAGGGGGAGGGGGGGGGGGGGGGGTTGAGGTTTTAAAGAAAGACAAAAGGTCTCTCTCTCAATTCAATTCAAATTTAAGGGCTTTATTGACATGTGAAACATATGTTAACATTGCCAAATCAAGTGAAGTAGATAATAAACAAAAATAAAATTAACAATTAAAGAATGAACATTACACTCCAAAAAGAATAAAGGTATTTCAAATGTAATATTATGTGCAAATAGTTAAGGTACAAAAGGGAAGATAAATAAACATAAATATGGGTTGTATTTACAATGGTGTTTGTTCTTCGCTGGTTGCCCTTTTTCTTGTGGCAACCATGTCAAAAAATCTTTGAGGACTGTGATGGCACACTGTGGTTTTTTCACCCAGTAGATAAGAGAGTTTTATCACAAAATTTGATTTGTTTTCGAATTCGTTGTGGGTCTGTGTTCTCCTTCTCCTATCTTCCTCTCTCTCTCTCTCTCTCTTCCTCTCTCTCTTATCTTCTCTCTCTATCGCTCTCTCTGATCTCTCCGCGCGTAGATAGCATCTATATCTCTCTAGCTATATCTCGATCTTCTATCGCCTCTCAGTCTCCCCTATTGTGAGGTTGGAAATGAATAATGAGTTATCCACCTAGCCAGTCTGGTTGTAGCCTTTCTCTGCCTCATGGCACTGCCTGGGTGGCTACTAAACTCCACACACACAACACACACCAACACACACAGGGTGGCTCCTAACTCCATACACACACCACACCACACACAACAACACAGGGTGGCTCAAGTAAACACCACAACCACCCCACAACTAACTCAAATAAATACACATTATAAAACAATATATATATAAAGTGGCTTGCGAAAGTATTCACCCCCCCCTAAACTGCTCCAGCTCCTTCAAGTTGGATGGGTTCCACTGGTGTACAGCAATCTTTAAGTCATAGCCCCAAAATTCTCAATTGGGATTGAGGTCTGGGCTTTGACTAGGCCATTCCAAGACATTTAAATGTTTCCCCTTAAAACCACTCAAGTGTTGCTTTAGCAGTATGCTTAGGGTTCATTGGTCCTGCTGAAGTCAAGATCCCTTTGCGCCATCTTCATAATTTTAAAAGGGGGTTTTAAAAATTTTTTTTTTTCCCCTTTTTTTTTAAAACCGTTCTTAAATTTTTTTAAAAAAATTTTTTCAAAAAATTTTTTTTTTTTTTTTTTTTCCAAAATTT
>LR778273.1:49289229-49356515 GCA_902810595.1 Coregonus sp. 'balchen' | reverse complement strand
TCTCCTCCCTCCCCTCTCTCCCCCTCCCTCCTCCCCTCTCTCTCTCTAAGGCTGCCTCCTCCCTCTCTCTCTCTAACCAGGCTTGCCTCTCTCCCTCTCTCTCTAACCAGGCTTGCCCACTCTCCCTCTCTCCTACCAGGCTTGCCCTCTCCTCTACCAGGCTGCCTCTCTCCCTCTCTCTCTCTAACCAGGCTTGCCTCTCTCCCTCTTCTACAAGGCTTGCCTCTCTCTCTCTCTCTCTCTAACCAGGCTTGCCCCTCTCCCTCTCTCTCTCTACCCAGGCTTGCCTCTCTCCTACCCAGGCTTGCCTCTCCCCTCTTCTCTCTAACCAGGCTTTCCTCTCTCCTCTCTCTCTCTAACCAGGCTTTCCTCTTCCCTCTCTCTCTCTCTAACCAGGCTTGCTCTCTCCCTCTCTCTCTCTCTAACCAGGCTTGCCTCTCTCCCCTCTCCTCTAACCAGGCTTGCCCCTCTCCCTCTCTCTCTCTCTAACCAGGCTGCCTCTCTCCCCTCTCTCTACCCAGGCTTGCTCTCTCCCTCTCTCTCTACCAGGCTGCCTCTCTCCCTCTACCAGGCTTGCCTCTCCCCTCTCTCCTCTAACCGGCTTGCCTCTCCCTCCTCTCTACCAAGGCTTGCCTCTCTCACTCTCTCTCTCTAACCAGGCTTGCCCCTCTCCCTCTCTCTCTCTACCCAGGCTTGCCTCTCTCCCTACCCAGGCTTGCCTCTCTCCCTCTCTCTCTCTAACCAGGCTTGCCTCTCTCCCTCTCTCTCTCTAACCAGGCTTGCCTCTCTCCCTCTCTCTCTCTCTAACCAGGCTTGCCTCTCTCCCTCTCTCTTCTCTAACCAGGCTTGCCTCTCTCCCTCTCTTCTCTCTAACCAGGCTTGCCTCTCTCCCTCTCTCTCTCTAACCAGGCTTGCCCCTCTCCCTCTCTCTCTACCCAGGCTTGCCCCTCTCCCTCTCTCTCTCTAACCAGGCTTGCCTCTCTCCCTCTCTCTCTCTAACCAGGCTTGCTCTCTCCTCTCTCCCTCTCTCCTCTCTAACCAGGCTTTGCCTCTCTCCTCTCTCTCTCTAAATCCAGGCTTTGCCCCTATCCCCCTATTATCTCTAACCATGCTGACCTCTTTCTCCCTCCTTCTCTAACCAGTCTTGCCTCTCTCCCTCTCTCTCCTCTCTCTCTCTACCCAGGCTTGCCCCTCTCCCTCTCTCTCTCTAACCAGGCTTGCCTCTCTCCCTCTCTCTCTCAAACCAGGCTTGCCCCTCTCCCTCTCTCTCTCTAACCAGGCTTGCCCTCTCTCCCTCTCCTCTCTCTCACCAGGCTTGCCCCTCTCCCCTCTCTCTCTCTACCCAGGCTTGCCTCTCTCCCTCTCTCTCTACCAGGCTTGCCTCTCTCCCCCTCTCTCTCTAACCAGGCTTGCCCCTCTCCCTGTCTCTCTTTAACCAGGCTTGCCCCTCTCCCTCTCTCTCTCTAACCAGGCTTGCCCCTCTCCCTCTCCCTCTCTCTAACCAGGCTTGCCCCTCTCCCCCTCTCTCTAACCAGGCTTGCCCCTCTCCCTCTCTCTCTCTAACCAGGCTTGCCTCTCTCCCTCTCTCCCTCTCTCTCTAACCAGGCTTGCCCCTCTCTCCCCTCTCTCTCTAACCAGGCTTGCCCCTCTCCCTCTCTCTCTAACCAGGCTTGCCCCTCTCTCCCTCTCTAACCAGGCTTGCCCCTCTCCCCCTCTCTCTCTAACCAGGCTTGCCTCTCTCCCTCTCTCTCTCTCTCTAACCAGGCTTGCCCCTCTCCCTCTCCCTCTCTCTCTCTCTAACCAGGCTTGCCCCTCTCCCTCTCCGTCCCCTCTCTCTCTACCCAGGCTTGCCCCTCTTCCCTCTCTCTCTCTACCCAGGCTTGCCCCTCTCTCCCTCTCTCTCTCTAACCAGGCTTGCCCCTCTCCCTCTCCCTCTCTCTCTCTCTAACCAGGCTTGCCCCTCTCCCTCTCCGTCCCTCTCTCTCTACCCAGGCTTGCCCCTCTCTCCCTCTCTCTCTCTACCCAGGCTTGCCCTCTCTCCCTCTCTCTCTCTAACCAGGCTTGCCCCTCTCCCTCTCCCTCTCTCTCTCTAACCAGGCTTGCCCCTCTCCCTCTCTCTCTCTCTAACCAGGCTTGCCCCTCTCCCCCTCTCTCTAACCAGGCTTGCCTCTCTCCCTCTCCCTCTCTCTCTCTCTACCCAGGCTTGCCTCTCTCCCCCTCTCTCTCTAACCAGGCTTGCCCCTCTCTCCCTCTCTCTCTCTACCCAGGCTTGCCTCTCTCCCTCTCTCCCTCTCTCTCTAACCAGGCTTGCCCCTCTCTCCCTCTCTCTCTAACCAGGCTCTGGGTCAGATGTGTCAGGCCAGTCTGGAGGAGTGTTACAGCAGAGTGGAGGTCCTGACAGAACAGCTTCAGGAACTCCGGCATCGCTTCAAGTTCTCCAACTCAGTTCGCCTGATCCACAACACACAGATAGACATGCAACAGGTTAGGTCTGATCCACAGCTCACAGATAGACATGCAACAGGTTAGGTCTGATCCACAGCTCACAGATAGACATGCAACAGGTTAGACTGTATACAGGTTAGGTCTGATCCACAGCTCACAGATAGACAGGCAACATGTTAGACTGTATACAGGTTAGGTCTGATCCACAGCTCACAGATAATAATAATAATAATAATATGCCATTTAGCAGACGCTTTTATCCAAAGCGACTTACAGTCATGCGTGCATACATTTTTGTGTATGGGTGGTCCCGGGGATCGAACCCACTACCTTGGCGTTACAAGCGCCGTGCTCTACCAGCTGAGCTACAGAGGAGCTACAGCTGAGCTAGACATGAAACATGTTAGACTGTATACAGGTTAGGTCTGATCCACAGCTCACAGATAGACATGAAACATGTTAGACTGTAGACAGGTTAGGTCTGAAGTAGACCTAGACTCTAGAAAAAACGAACTCTGCTGTTAATCTATTTTCTGTATATTCTACACCGCACTATTTCCTCACATCTCAGTTTTTTTTAGTTGAAATGTTTTCCTGTGTGTTTCTGTCTTGTTGTAGCTGATGGAGAATGCTGTGTACACCTTTGAGATGCTCCTCCAGACCTCACTGAAAGACAACCCTACCATACTCACCTCAGCCATGGAGAAAGCCAAGCTCAGAGTCCTCAAGGTGAGATAAACAGACAGAGGTTTTACCTACTGCCGTACCTCCTGTCTTCTGACTGTAGCTTCGTACCTCCTGTCTTCTGACTGTAGCTTCGTACCTCCTGTCTTCTGACTGTAGCTTCGTACCTCCTGTCTACTGACTGTAGCTTCGTACCTTCTGTCTTCTGACTGTAGCTTCGTACCTCCTGTCTTCTGACTGTAGCTTCGTACCTCCTGTCTTCTGACTGTAGCTTCGTACCTCCTGTCTTCTGACTGTAGCTTCGTACCTCCTGTCTTCTGACTGTAGCTTCGTACCTCCTGTCTTCTGACTGTATTTTCATACCTCCTGTCTTCTGACTGTAGCTTCGTACCTCCTGTCTTCTGACTGTAGCTTCGTACCTCCTGTCTTCTGACTGTAGCTTCGTACCTCCTGTCTTCTGACTGTAGCTTCACGATGCAACACTGCCCTACCTACTGTAGCTTACCATCAGTGAATTCATAGTTGGCTAGGGGAAACTCAGCTAGGGTTATTCTGTCTAACACTTGTTGTGTGGTTGTCTTGTTGCGATTAATTGGTTGACTGGTTGATTGGTTAGTTGATGGGTTGATTGGTTTATTGATTAGTTGATGGATTAATTGATTGATGCATGTTTCCTGTAGCAATATAACCATGACAGGGTGTAGAGGCTAACAGTAACATTGTTGTTGTGTGGTTGTTCCCGGCAGCAATATGACCACGACAGGGTGTAGAGGCTAACAGTAACATTGTTGTTGTGTGGTTGTTCCCGGCAGCAATATGACCACTACAGGGTGTAGAGGCTAACAGTAACATTGTTGTTGTGTGGTTGTTCCCGGCAGCAATACGACCACGACAGTAGCACGGTGAGGAAGAGGATCTTTCAGGAGGCTCTGGTTGACATCACGCTACCTGCTATCAGGAGGAACCTGGCTCCGTCATACAAACCGGTATGTGCACTGGTCTCGTTCTGTCAGTCATTACATCTAGATATATCCTAGAGCAGGCTGAGGGTCTCAGTCCATCCACAGCTCACCCTATCAAATGGTCTCAGTCCATCCACAGCTCACCCTATCAAATTCAAGAAGCATTTTTGGAGCAGGTACTGTAGTTAATCATAATAAAACCCATGTTTCTGCACTTTACAGGACCTGCTGAAGTTGGACCAGTACATCTTTGCTGATTACACCAACTTCATCCAAGTGAAAAACGTTTATGAAGATATTCTACTGAACATTCTGACCAGTGAGGTCAACAAAGGTGCGTTAACTGCTTGTGTCTGTTATTCAGGGTCCCAGATTCTCCTGACATTTACATCCATTCTACTAATGTATAGGAGACAACTGCTTATCAACCCCTCCATTCTACTAATGTATAGGAGACAACTGCTTATCAACCCCCCCATTCTACTAATGTATAGGAGACAACTGCTTATTAACCCCTCCATGCTACTAATGTATAGGAGACAACAGCTTATCAACCCCTCCATCCTACTAATGTATAGGAGACAACAGCTTATTAACCCCTCCATGCTACTAATGTATAGGAGACAACTGCTTATCAACCCCTCCATTCTACTAATGTATAGGAGACAACTGCTTATCAACCCCTCCATCCTACTAAAGTATAGGAGACAACAGCTTATTAACCCCTCCATTCTACTAATGTATAGGAGACAACTGCTTATCAACCCCTCCATCCTACTAAAGTATAGGAGACAACTGCTTATCAACCCCTCCATTCTACTAATGTATAGGAGACAACTGCTTATCAACCCCTCCATTCTACTAATGTATAGGAGACAACTGCTTATCAACCCCTCCATTCTACTAATGTATAGGAGACAACAGCTTATTAACCCCTCCATCCTACTAAAGTATAGGAGACAACTGCTTATCAACCCCTCCATTCTACTAATGTATAGGAGACAACTGCTTATCAACCCCTCCATTCTACTAATGTATAGGAGACAACTGCTTATCAACCCCTCCATTCTACTAATGTATAGGAGACAACTGCTTATCAACCCCTCCATTCTACTAATGTATAGGAGACAACTGCTTATCAACCCCTCCATTCTACTAATGTATAGGAGACAACAGCTTATTAACCCATTGCATATAAAAAGGCCTTTTACATTTCACTGTGTTCCCTTTTGGTCTCCCATGTTCTAAAACCCTGTAACCCATCCCTTGTCTTTTCTACTGGCAGTAATAGAAGTGTATAACACCATTATCCTCTTGTATACCCTGTATAACACCATTATCCTCTTGTATACCCTGTATAACACCATTACCCCATTGTATACCCTGTATAACACCATTACCCTCTTGTATACCCTGTATAACACCATTACCCTCTTGTATACCCTGTATAACACCATTATCCTCTTGTATACCCTATATAACACCATTATCCTCTTGTATACCTTGTATAACACCATTACCCTCTTGTATACCCTGTATAACACCATTATCCTCTTGTATACCCTATATAACACCATTATCCTCTTGTATACCCTGTATAACACCATTATCCTCTTGTATACCCTGTATAACACCATTATCCTCTTGTATACCCCGTATAACACCATTACCCTCTTGTATACCCCGTATAACACCATTATCCTCTTGTATACCCTGTATAACACCATTATCCTCTTGTATACCCTGTATAACACCATTACCCTCTTGTATACCCTGTATAACACCATTACCCTCTTGTATACCCTGTATAACACCATTATCCTCTTGTATACCCTATATAACACCATTACCCCCTTGTATACCCTGTATAACACCATTATCCTCTTGTATACCCAATATAACACCATTACCCCCTTGTATACCCTGTATAACACCATTATCCTCTTCTATACCCTGTATAACACCATTACCCTCTTGTATACCCCGTATAACACCATTATCCTCTTGTATACCCTGTATAACTCCATTATCCTCTTGTATACCCTGTATAACACCATTATCCTCTTGTATACCCTGTATAAAGAATTGATTGTATGTACTGTATGCTTCTCCTGTATGGACTTTATCAATTCATTCTTCTCCCTTTCGGTCTCTCATGTTCTCCAGTGCTGAAAGAAGCCGCCAGTCTGAGGAAGAACAACCTGATGGTGGACAGTACTGACATGCAGAGTGCCATGGTGGACAGTACTGACATGCAGAGTGCCATGGTGGACAGTACTGACATGCAGAGTGCCATGGTGGACAGTACTGACATGCAGAGTGCCATGGTGGACAGTACTGACATGCAGAGTGCCAGTCAAAGCAGCCTGACAGACGGTCACACCCCTCCCCTCTCCGCCCCCGCCAGCCCTGCCAAGATGGCTGTCTCTGGGTTGAGCAGACAGGCCGAGCGGGCACCTTCTCCCCTGGTGGGGAACTCTCCTTCTAGCGCTGGGAGGCTGGAGGTGGATATGGCTGCCCTCACTCCTACTGTCATTATCATAACTCCACAAAGTGAGGCTCCAGCCCCAGCCTCAGTCCCAGCCCCAGCCCCAGCCTCAGCCCCAGCCTCAGCCCCAGCCCCAGCCCCAACCCCAGCCCCAGCCTCAGCCCCAGCCCCAGTCTCAGCCCCAA
Source organism: Coregonus sp. 'balchen' (assembly GCA_902810595.1). Taxonomy (NCBI): domain Eukaryota; kingdom Metazoa; phylum Chordata; class Actinopteri; order Salmoniformes; family Salmonidae; genus Coregonus; species Coregonus sp. 'balchen'. The sequence continues at coordinate 49,349,751 of LR778273.1, read as the reverse complement.
CCCCAGCCTCAGCCCCAGCCCCAGTCTCAGCCCCACTCCCAGCCTCAGCCCCAGGCTCAGCCTCAGTCCCACTCCCAGCCTCAGTCCCACTCCCAGCCCCAGCCTCAGCCCCAGCCTCAGCCCCAGCCCCAGCCCCAACCCCAGCCCCAGCCTCAGCCCCAGCCCCAGTCTCAGCCCCAACCCCAGCCTCAGCCCCAGCCCCAGTCTCAGCCCCACTCCCAGCCTCAGCCCCAGGCTCAGCCTCAGTCCCACTCCCAGCCTCAGTCCCACTCCCAGCCCCAGACTCAGCCCCAACCCCAGCCCCAGTCCCAGTCCCACTCCCAGCCCCAGTCTCAGTCTCAGCCCCAACCCCAGCCCCAGCCCCAGCCCCAGCCCCAGTCCCAGTCCCACTCCCAGCCCCAGTCTCAGTCTCAGCCCCAACCCCAGCCCCAGCCCCAGCCCCAGCCCCAGTCCCACTCCCAGCCCCAGCCCATATACTTACCTATACTGCCGATACCCCTTCACCTCTACCTGATACCCCTTCACCTCTACCTGATACCCCTTCATCTCTACCTGATACCCCTTCACCTCTACCTGATACCCCTTCACCTCTACCTGATACCCCTTCACCTCTACCTGATACCCCTTCACCTCTACCTGATACCCCTTCACCTCTACCTGATACCCCTTCACTTCTACCTGATACCCCTTCACCTCTACCTGAAATGTCCTCTGCTGAAAGTGATTCCCCCTCTGGTGCTGCCTCAACCAAACCTGATGCTTCCTTAGCCAATCCTGACGCCCCTTTGGCCACAACTACACCTTATGCACCCTTAGCTGCACCAGAGATGCAGGCCGCACCCGGATCTGAACCCGTCTCCCCCCAGCCTCCTCTTCCTGTGGCCGAACCAGCTCCCCAGACACCTGAAGTTACAGACACAGCCAAAGCATCCCAACCACCAGGAACTGAAGACAAACCAGCCGCAGCCAGAGAAAGCCCAGTGAGTGACCGTGTGTCAGTGTGTGTCGAGGCTCTAGCAGCAATGAGTATGATTCTTCTTGAGGCCACAGTGCCCTCCACTGGTCAGAGAAAAGCCACGGACAGAGCAGTCTACCTGAAAACTCCTGTAGGGGTGAAGGAGGGGGCATCTGTACCTCTCGCCGTGGACGAGAAAGAAGAGGAGGAAGAACATCTTTTTAAAGAGGCAGAGGACACAGAGGCACATCGCATAGTTACAGCCCCATCCAACGCCCATGTAGAAACTGTAGACAGTGGTTCGGTCCACTCTGACACCCCTCCAGAAATGAAAGCTAGTGGTAAAGTCCAAACTAGCTCATCTACCCAAGCCAGAGACACTGAACCAGCCTCCCAGACTCAGGTTGACCCTAACCTTAACCCCAAGGGATCAGAGACACAGCCTGGAGGCGGTGAGGACAGAGCGACAGTTACCTCATTCACTGGAGTTACTGTCACTGAGAGCCAGGGTGCCCTGCTTGCATGCAATACCCTGGTCCCATCACCAGAGGGTGCTACTACTCCACACACTGGGCTTGGGGAGGGTGTAGTGGAGGCAGGGGACAGTGGAGGAGAGGCTCTGGGGCTGCAGTCTATCACAGGGGGGATGGAGGGAGAGGAGGAAGAGGAGGAAGCGGTTCCTCTGGATAGTGTGAAGTCCATCCGTGACTTGGTGGTGGAGGTGGTGGAGGTAGAAGAGGTGATACAGAGGTGTCCCCCAGGAAACAGCACCCCCTAGCTGGGGGAAGAACAACTAGAGGGTGTAGCAGAGGAATCAACCGTGTTCATTTTGAAAGGGCACTGATGACCCAATTCAATATCTATTAATTATTTCAATGTAAAACAAACTATATTCTGGAAGTGTTTACTCTACAGACTGATAGAAACTGAGGAGTTAATAATGTCTCTCCTCCTCAGAGGAACACGCAGACTGGAGAGGAAATAAGAAAACTGACCAAATAACAGGAACTTTAGCATCTGATAGCTATACTAACACGGACTGCTATTGGCGCTATACTTTCACTTACAAACTATATTTTGTATTGAACAACTTCGCTTTTTTGTTGAAATAATTCTGTCATCTTTTTAATACTTTTGGATTGAAATGAGCACCTTACCTTCAATTTGTTCTGTTGTGCAATTGGTTTTACTGTGATAACATAATCACTGCATTTCTAAGCCATTTTGTTTTGTTCTGCATGACCTTTTGGGACGGGATAAAGCTATTTAGATCTGAATATGTTTTACAGTTAAAATAATGATAAAGGAGGTGCTTAAATTAATATAAACATAAAACTGTTCGATTATCATTTACTGCATGATGATTTCAGTATTGCAATTGTAAAATCATCAATATATTTGTCATTTATAAAAACTTTTTTTTTAACCCTTAACACATGTTTAGTGTTGTGTGTTCTTACTGTATCTTTCTGTAATTATATAAAATATAACAATGCCTTTAGAATTTGCGAGATCTTTTAAAAGTTACTGTAGGGGGAGTGGGGTAAATTTAGCAATTGTTTTAAACATTAAGCACCACTCTGTCAAGGGAAATATACTGTACTATTCTTATCAACAAAGATATCTACGTATATTTCAGGATGTTGTGTATCCCTGGAAATAAAATCAGAATTAATGTAAACACTACAGTTTTGAAAACATAGCATGCATGCAGGCCTTCGGTCTTCTCCTGCTGGCTCCATATCGGGTGAGTGATTCTGTGACGAGGTGAAATGAAGGAGTCAGGCACAGGAGGTAAAATACTGAAGTCTAGAGTTTAATGTGTTCACATAAATCAAACGCCCCAAGCGTCAAAAGGAACAAGCTCAAGGGAAAACATCCACCTTGGTAAAAAAAAAATACAATGTTGAGTAGCTCAACCGAGCTAACATGCTCTCACAATAAACAATCACTCACAAAGACAAGGGGAACAGAGAGAACACTTATACACATACTCATTAGGGGACTGAGCACCAGGTGTGTGTGATTGACAAGACATGACAAGTGGAGTGATGAGAATGGGATCGGCAGTAGCTAGTACTCCGGTGACGACGAACGCCGAAGCCTGCCCGAACCAGGAGGGGGGGCAGCCTCGGTGGACATCGTGACAGATATCTACATATATTTCAGGATGTTGTGTATCCCTAGAAATAAATCAGAAATAATGTAAACATTACAGTTTTAAAACATAGCTTGTCCACAAAGTGGTCTCTTGGCACAACTCGGGTATGGGGTAAGTTGAGCCAGGACAGGGTAAGTTAAACCGCCTACAAATGTCTGTAAATGAAATATTACTACAACCTTTTTAAAACCATGTCTATCATTATTTCCCAAACACAATTCAACACAGTCACAATCGCTTTTTGTCTTCTAATAATTGTAAGTATCTTTTAACACAGGCTTGACACCCAACAAACCCGTTGTAAAAAAACAATTTTAACATAGGCCAGGCCCTGTTACCTCATATCTCAGAGATAATGCTTTGCATTACGCCTGGGAATAAAACGCTTACATTTGCTGAACTTGCTATTGGCTCAATTTACCCCAAGGCAAACATTTAGACTATATTAGCCCACACAGCTACAAGGATGCACTTTCATGCTAGGTTTAGGACCTCATATTGAAGCGTATAGAGACCCTAACTGATATATAGAACTATCTTTAAATTATCTAATTTGGTTTAGGTACAAGCATCATAAAACCTCTAACAAAAAAAAATGGACTTGGTGAAAATCTGTTTTTTTGGTTGGAGTTAAAGCATGAAACACATCGAGAATTTGACTGCCTATAGACTTAACACAGTGGGAGACCGTTCCTTATCCTGCGACGAACCTGTCATTTCTACTTGTCCAATCGCAATGCTCGTCAGTGGCCAACAACTTGACTTTGAGCCAATCAGAGAGCATGAACCCCCACGTGGGGGAGCTGACAGGGGTGACGACACAAAGGAAAAAAGAGGGCGTTGTCTCCGTAGAGCCACGGTTAAATGACACGAGACAGTCACACTTCATATGCAATGTAGGTAGGCTATGGGATGGGACCTAGCTAAGTGCACACAACACTAAAACCTTCCTACAAGCTAGATAACCACTGTAGCTAGTATTGCCATTATAATTAAATCACAATGGATTAGTTTCCATGACACAACTGCCTGTGTTAGCTGCCGAGTTAGTGCAGTGTCGTTAGCTAGCTAGCTAAACATTTAGCTATGGGCTGGCACTGACAGTATGGGATTATGGCGAGTGAAGTAAACTGTTTCTTCGTAATTTTGCTAGTTAGTTATCTAGCTCTGGCCATCTGGCTAGTATCAAGGGCTTTCTACAAAATAGAAATATTAGAGCAGCCATCAGCTAGCTAGCCAACATTGGAATCTAGACCATAAACTACACTGAACAAAAATATGAAACGCAACATGCAACAATTTCAAAGATTTTATTAAATTACAGTTCATATAATGCAATCAGTGAATTGAAATGCATTCTTTAGGCACTAATCTATGGATTTCACATGATTGGGATTACAGATATGCATATGTTGGTCATAGATACCTTAAAAAAAACACATTTGTCCACTGACCCTGGTGTGGACGACGAGCACGCAGATTAACTTCCCTGAGACGGTTTCTGACCATTTGCGCAGAAATTCTTCGGTTGTGCAAACCCACAGTTTCATCAGCTGTCCGGGTGGCTGGTCTCAGACGATCCTGCAGGTGAAGAAGCCGTATGTGGAGGACCTGGACTGGCGTGGTTACACGTGGTCTGAGGTTGTGTGGCCATTTGGATGTACTGCCAAATAATCTAAAACGACGTAGGACGTGGCTTATGGTAGAGAAATGAACATTCAGTTCTCTGGCAACAACTCTTTTGGACATTCCTGCAGTCAGCATGCCAATTGCACGCTCCCTCAAAATTTGAGACATCTGTGCATATTTTAGAGTGGCCTTTTATTGTCCCCCAGCACAAGGTGCGCCTGTGTAATGATCATGCTGTTTAATCAGCTTCTTGATATGCCACACCTGTCAGGTGGATGGATTATCTTGGCAAAGGAGGAAATGCTCACTAACAGGGATGTAAACAAATGTGTGCACACAATGAGAGAAATAAGCTTTTTGTGTGTATGGAACATTTCTGGGATCTTTTATTTCAGTTCATGAAACATGGGACCAAGACTTTACATGCAGTAGCAGTGTGTGGGTAAAATCAATGAAGAATCCAAGCCAGTAAAACATCCATATGACAACCTGTGTTCTGATAATTGCGTTGTTTGCTCTATAACCCATTAGTTCATACGCCACCATGATATACAATAAGGCCTTGACAACAAAAAGACAACAGTCACACAGCAGCGGAATAAATTCAACTAGACATACACATTTCATCACAAAACCGGAAAGCAACATCTGTCCGGTGAAGTCCACAAAGCAAATTGCATGTAACAAACAGTTCCATGACCTGCAGCAAGGTCAAACAAGTTCATGTTTTAACCCTAACCCTAACCCTAACCCTAACCCAAAGACAACAGGAGCCCTGCCTCCACTATACTAACTAACCCTAACCCTAACCCTAGCCCTAACCCAAAGACAACAGGAGCCCTGCCTCCACTATACTAACTAACCCTAACCCTAACCCTAACCCAAAGACAACAGGAGCCCTGCCTCCACTATACTAACTAACCCTAGCCCTAACCCTAACCCAAAGACAACAGGAGCCCTGCCTCCACTATACTAACTAACCCTAACCCTAACCCTAGCCCAAAGACAACAGGAGCCCTGCCTCCACTATACTAACTAACCCTAACCCTAACCCTAACCCAAAGACAACAGGAGCCCTGCCTCCACTATACTAACTAACCCTAACCCTAACCCAAAGACAACAGGAGCCCTGCCTCCACAATACTAACTAACCCTAACCCTAACCCAAAGACAACAGGAGCCCTGCCTCCACTATACTAACTAACCCTAACCCTAACCCAAAGACAACAGGAGCCCTGCCTCCACTATACTAACTAACCCTAACCCTAACCCAAAGACAACAGGAGCCCTGCCTCCACTATACTAACTAACCCTAACCCTAACCCTAACCCAAAGACAACAGGAGCCCTGCCTCCACTATACTAACTAACCCTAACCCTAACCCTAACCCAAAGACAACAGGAGCCCTGCCTCCACTATACTAACTAACCCTAACCCTAACCCTAACCCAAAGACAACAGGAGCCCTGCCTCCACTATACTAACTAACCCTAACCCTAACCCTAGCCCTAACCCTAACCCAAAGACAACAGGAGCCCTGCCTCCACTATACTAACTAACCCTAACCCTAACCCAAAGACAACAGGAGCCCTGCCTCCACTATACTAACTAACCCTAGCCCTAACCCTAACCCAAAGACAACAGGAGCCCTGCCTCCACTATACTAACTAACCCTAACCCTAACCCTAGCCCAAAGACAACAGGAGCCCTGCCTCCACTATACTAACTAACCCTAACCCTAACCCTAACCCAAAGACAGCAGGAGCCCTGCCTCCACTATACTAACTAACCCTAACCCTAACCCTAACCCAAAGACAACAGGAGCCCTGCCTCCACTATACTAACTAACCCTAACCCTAACCCTAACCCAAAGACAACAGGAGCCCTGCCTCCACTATACTAACTAACCCTAACCCTAACCCTAACCCAAAGACAACAGGAGCCCTGCCTCCACTATACTAACTAACCCTAACCCTAACCCTAACCCAAAGACAACAGGAGCCCTGCCTCCACTATACTAACTAACCCTAACCTAACCCTAACCCAAAAGACAACAGGAGCCCTGCCTCCACTATACTAACTAACCCTAACCCTAACCCTAACCCAAAGACAACAGGAGCCCTGCCTCCCACTATACTAACTAACCCTAACCCTAACCCTAACCCAAAGACAACAAGGCGCCCTGCCTCCACTATACTAACTAACCCTAACCCTAACCCTAACCCAAAGACAAACAGGAGCCCTGCCTCCACTATACTAACTAACCCTAACCCTAACCCTAGCCCTAGCCCAAGACAACAGGAGCCCTGCCTCCACTATACTAACTAAAACCCTAACCCTAACCCTAGCCCTAGCCCAAAGACAACAGGAGCCCTGCCTCCACTATACTAACTAACCCTAAACCCTAACCCTAGCCCAAAGACAACAGGAGCCCTGCCTCCACTATACTAAACCCTAACCCTAGCCCTAAACCCTAGCCCAAAGACAACAGGAGCCCTGCCTCCACTATACTAACTAACCCTAACCCTAGCCCTAACCCTAGCCCAAAGACAACAGGAGCCCTGCCTCCACTATACTAACTAACCCTAGCCCTAACCCTAACCCAAAGACAACAGGAGCCCTGCCTCCACTATACTAACTAACCCTAGCCCTAACCCTAACCCAAAGACAACAGGAGCCCTGCCTCCACTATACTAACTAACCCTAGCCCTAACCCTAACCCAAAGACAACAGGAGCCCTGCCTCCACTATACTAACTAACCCTAACCCTAACCCTAGCCCAAAGACAACAGGAGCCCTGCCTCCACTATACTAACTAACCCTAACCCTAACCCTAACCCTAACCCTAACCCTAGCCCAAAGACAACAGGAGCCCTGCCTCCACTATACTAACTAACCCTAGCCCTAACCCTAGCCCAAAGACAACAGGAGCCCTGCCTCCACTATACTAACTAACCCTAACCCTAGCCCTAACCCTAGCCCAAAGACAACAGGAGCCCTGCCTCCACTATACTAACTAACCCTAGCCCTAACCCTAACCCAAAGACAACAGGAGCCCTGCCTCCACTATACTAACTAACCCCTAACCCTAGCCCAAAGACAACAGGAGCACTGCCTCCCACTATACTAACTAACCCTAAACCCTAACCCTAGCCCAAAGACAACAGGAGCCCTGCCTCCACTATACTAACTAACCCTAACCCTAGCCCAAAGACAACAGGAGCACTGCCTCCACTATACTAACTAACCCTAACCCTAACCCTAGCCCAAAGACAACAGGAGCCCTGCCTCCACTATACTAACTAACCCTAACCCTAACCCTAGCACAAAGACAACAGGAGCCCTGCCTCCACTATACTAACTAACCCTAACCCTAACCCTAGCCCAAAGACAACAGGAGCCCTGCCTCCACTATACTAACTAACCCTAACCCTAACCCTAGCCCAAAGACAACAGGAGCCCTGCCTCCACTATACTAACTAACCCTAACCCTAACCCTAGCACAAAGACAACAGGAGCCCTGCCTCCACTATACTAACTAACCCTAACCCTAACCCTAGCCCAAAGACAACAGGAGCCCTGCCTCCACTATACTAACTAACCCTAACCCTAACCCTAGCACAAAGACAACAGGAGCCCTGCCTCCACTATACTAACTAACCCTAACCCTAACCCTAGCCCAAAGACAACAGGAGCCCTGCCTCCACTATACTAACTAACCCTAACCCTAACCCTAACCCAAAGACAACAGGAGCCCTGCCTCCACTATACTAACTAACCCTAACCCTAACCCTAACCCTAACCCAAAGACAACAGGAGCCCTGCCTCCACTATACTAACTAACCCTAACCCTAACCCTATCCCAAAGACAACAGGAGCCCTGCCTCCACTATACTAACTAACCCTAACCCTAACCCTAGCCCAAAGACAACAGGAGCCCTGCCTCCACTATACTAACTAACCCTAACCCTAACCCTAACCCTAACCCTAGCCCAAAGACAACAGGAGCCCTGCCTCCACTATACTAACTAACCCTAGCCCTAACCCTAGCCCAAAGACAACAGGAGCCCTGCCTCCACTATACTAACTAACCCTAACCCTAGCCCTAACCCTAGCCCAAAGACAACAGGAGCCCTGCCTCCACTATACTAAATAACCCTAGCCCTAACCCTAACCCAAAGACAACAGGAGCCCTGCCTCCACTATACTAACTAACCCTAACCCTAGCCCAAAGACAACAGGAGCACTGCCTCCACTATACTAACTAACCCTAACCCTAACCCTAGCCCAAAGACAACAGGAGCCCTGCCTCCACTATACTAACTAACCCTAACCCTAACCCTAGCCCAAAGACAACAGGAGCCCTGCCTCCACTATACTAACTAACCCTAACCCTAACCCTAGCACAAAGACAACAGGAGCCCTGCCTCCACTATACTAACTAACCCTAACCCTAACCCTAGCCCAAAGACAACAGGAGCCCTGCCTCCACTATACTAACTAACCCTAACCCTAACCCTAGCCCAAAGACAATAGGAGCCCTGCCTCCACTATACTAACTAACCCTAACCCTAACCCTAGCACAAAGACAACAGGAGCCCTGCCTCCACTATACTAACTAACCCTAACCCTAACCCTAGCCCAAAGACAACAGGAGCCCTGCCTCCACTATACTAACTAACCCTAACCCTAACCCTAGCACAAAGACAACAGGAGCCCTGCCTCCACTATACTAACTAACCCTAACCCTAACCCTAGCCCAAAGACAACAGGAGCCCTGCCTCCACTATACTAACTAACCCTAACCCTAACCCTAACCCAAAGACAACAGGAGCCCTGCCTCCACTATACTAACTAACCCTAACCCTAACCCAAAGACAACAGGAGCCCTGCCTCCACTATACTAACTAACCCTAACCCTAACCCTATCCCAAAGACAACAGGAGCCCTGCCTCCACTATACTAACTAACCCTAACCCTAACCCTAGCCCAAAGACAACAGGAGCCCTGCCTCCACTATACTAACTAACCCTAACCCTAACCCTAACCCTAGCCCAAAGACAACAGGAGCCCTGCCTCCACTATACTAACTAACCCTAGCCCTAACCCTAGCCCAAAGACAACAGGAGCCCTGCCTCCACTATACTAACTAACACTAACCCTAGCCCTAACCCTAGCCCAAAGACAACAGGAGCCCTGCCTCCACTATACTAACTAACCCTAGCCCTAACCCTAACCCAAAGACAACAGGAGCCCTGCCTCCACTATACTAACTAACCCTAACCCTAGCCCAAAGACAACAGGAGCACTGCCTCCACTATACTAACTAACCCTAACCCTAACCCTAGCCCAAAGACAACAGGAGCCCTGCCTCCACTATACTAACTAACCCTAACCCTAGCCCAAAGACAACAGGAGCACTGCCTCCACTATACTAACTAACCCTAACCCTAACCCTAGCCCAAAGACAACAGGAGCCCTGCCTCCACTATACTAACTAACCCTAACCCTAACCCTAGCACAAAGACAACAGGAGCCCTGCCTCCACTATACTAACTAACCCTAACCCTAACCCTAGCCCAAAGACAACAGGAGCCCTGCCTCCACTATACTAACTAACCATAACCCTAACCCTAGCCCAAAGACAACAGGAGCCCTGCCTCCACTATACTAACTAACCCTAACCCTAACCCTAGCACAAAGACAACAGGAGCCCTGCCTCCACTATACTAACTAACCTAACCCTAACCCTAGCCCAAAGACAACAGGAGCCCTGCCTCCACTATACTAACTAACCCCTAACCCTAACCCTAGCACAAAGACAACAGGAGCCCTGCCTCCACTATACTAACTAACCCTAACCCTAACCCTAGCCCAAAGACAACAGGAGCCCTGCCTCCACTATACTAACTAACCCTAACCCTAACCCTAACCCAAAGACAACAGGAGCCCTGCCTCCACTATACTAACTAACCCTAACCCTACCCTAACCCTAACCCTAACCCAAAGACAACAGGAGCCCTGCCTCCACTATACTAACTAACCCTAACCCTAACCCTAGCCCAAAGACAACAGGAGCCCTGCCTCCACTATACTAACTAACCCTAACCCTAACCCTAACCCAAAGACAACAGGAGCCCTGCCTCCACTATACTAACTAACCCTAACCCTAACCCTAACCCAAAGACAACAGGAGCCCTGCCTCCACTATACTAACTAACCCTAACCCTAACCCTAACCCAAAGACAACAGGAGCCCTGCCTCCACTATACTAACTAACCCTAACCCTAACCCTAACCCAAAGACAACAGGAGCCCTGCCTCCACTATACTAACTAACCCTAACCCTAACCCTAACCCAAAGACAATAGGAGCCCTGCCTCCACTATACTAACTAACCCTAACCCTAACCCTAGCCCAAAGACAACAGGAGCCCTGCCTCCACTATACTAACTAACCCTAACCCTAACCCTAACCCAAAGACAACAGGAGCCCTGCCTCCACTATACTAACTAACCCTAACCCTAACCCAAAGACAACAGGAGCCCTGCCTCCACTATACTAACTAACCCTAACCCTACCCCTAGCCCAAAGACAACAGGAGCCCTGCCTCCACTATACTAACTAACCCTAACCCTAACCCTAGCCCAAAGACAACAGGAGCCCTGCCTCCACTATACTAACTAACCCTAACCCTAACCCTAACCCAAAGACAACAGGAGCCCTGCCTCCACTATACTAACTAACCCTAACCCTAACCCTAGCCCAAAGACAACAGGAGCCCTGCCTCCACTATACTAACTAACCCTAACCCTAACCCTAGCCCAAAGACAACAGGAGCCCTGCCTCCACTATACTAACTAACCCTAACCCTAACCCTAACCCAAAGACAACAGGAGCCCTGCCTCCACTATACTAACTAACCCTAACCCTAACCCTAACCCTAACCCTAGCCCAAAGACAACAGGAGCCCCGCCTCCACTATACTAACTAACCCTAACCCTAACCCTAGCCCAAAGACAACAGGAGCCCTGCCTCCACTATACTAACTAACCCTAACCCTAACCCAAAGACAACAGGAGCCCTGCCTCCACTATACTAACTAACCCTAGCCCTAACCCTAACCCAAAGACAACAGGAGCCCTGCCTCCACTATACTAACTAACCCTAACCCTAACCCTAACCCAAAGACAACAGGAGCCCTGCCTCCACTATACTAACTAACCCTAACCCTAACCCTAGCCCTAGCCCAAAGACAACAGGAGCCCTGCCTCCACTATACTAACTAACCCTAACCCTAACCCTAACCCAAAGACAACAGGAGCCCTGCCTCCACTATACTAACTAACCCTAACCCTAACCCTAACCCAAAGACAACAGGAGCCCTGCCTCCACTATACTAACTAACCCTAACCCTAACCCTAACCCTAACCCTAGCCCAAAGACAACAGGAGCCCTGCCTCCACTATACTAACTAACCCTAACCCTAACCCTTACCCAAAGACAACAGGAGCCCTGCCTCCACTATACTAACTAACCCTAACCCTAACCCTAGCCCAAAGACAACAGGAGCCCTGCCTCCACTATACTAACTAACCCTAACCCTAACCCTAACCCAAAGACAACAGGAGCCCTGCCTCCACTATACTAACTAACCCTAACCCTAACCCCAAAGACAACAGGAGCCCTGCCTCCACTATACTAACTAACCCTAACCCTAACCCTAGCCCAAAGACAACAGGAGCCCTGCCTCCACTATACTAACTAACCCTAACCCTAACCCTAACCCAAAGACAACAGGAGCCCTGCCTCCACTATACTAACTAACCCTAACCCTAACCCTAGCCCAAAGACAACAGGAGCCCTGCCTCCACTATACTAACTAACCCTAACCCTAACCCTAACCCAAAGACAAACAGGAGCCCTGCCTCCACTATACTAACTAACCCTAACCCTAACCCTAACCCAAAGACAACAGGAGCCCTGCCTCCACTATACTAACTAACCCTAACCCTAACCCTAACCCAAAGACAACAGGAGCCCTGCCTCCACTATACTAACTAACCCTAACCCTAACCCTAGCCCTAACCCAAAGACAACAGGAGCCCTGCCTCCACTATACTAACTAACCCTAACCCTAACCCTAGCCCAAAGACAACAGGAGCCCTGCCTCCACTATACTAACTAACCCTAACCCTAACCCTAGCCCAAAGACAACAGGAGCCCTGCCTCCACTATACTAACTAACCCTAACCCTAACCCTAACCCTAACCCAAAGACAACAGGAGCCCTGCCTCCACTATACTAACTAACCCTAACCCTAACCCTAGCCCAAAGACAACAGGAGCCCTGCCTCCACTATACTAACTAACCCTAACCCTAACCCTAACCCTAACCCAAAGACAACAGGAGCCCTGCCTCCACTATACTAACTAACCCTAACCCTAACCCTAACCCAAAGACAACAGGAGCCCTGCCTCCACTATACTAACTAACCCTAACCCTAACCCTAGCCCTAGCCCAAAGACAACAGGAGCCCTGCCTCCACTATACTAACTAACCCTAACCCTAACCCTAGCCCAAAGACAACAGGAGCCCTGCCTCCACTATACTAACTAACCCTAACCCTAACCCTAACCCTAACCCAAAGACAACAGGAGCCCTGCCTCCACTATACTAACTAACCCTAACCCTAACCCTAACCCTAACCCTAACCCAAAGACAACAGGAGCCCTGCCTCCACTATACTAACTAACCCTAACCCTAACCCTAGCCCAAAGACAACAGGAGCCCTGCCTCCACTATACTAACTAACCCTAACCCTAACCCTAACCCTAACCCAAAGACAACAGGAGCCTGCCTCCACTATACTAACTAACCCTAACCCTAACCCTAACCCAAAGACAACAGGAGCCCTGCCTCCACTATACTAACTAACCCTAACCCTAACCCTAACCCAAAGACAACAGGAGCCCTGCCTCCACTATACTAACTAACCCTAACCCTAACCCTAGCCCAAAGACAACAGGAGCCCTGCCTCCACTATACTAACTAACCCTAACCCTAACCCTAACCCAAAGACAACAGGAGCCCTGCCTCCACTATACTAACTAACCCTAACCCTAACCCTAACCCAAAGACAACAGGAGCCCTGCCTCCACTATACTAACTAACCCTAACCCTAACCCTAGCCCTAGCCCAAAGACAACAGGAGCCCTGCCTCCACTATACTAACTAACCCTAACCCTAACCCTAACCCAAAGACAACAGGAGCCCTGCCTCCACTATACTAACTAACCCTAACCCTAACCCTAACCCTAACCCTAGCCCAAAGACAACAGGAGCCCTGCCTCCACTATACTAACTAACCCTAACCCTAACCCAAAGACAACAGGAGCCCTGCCTCCACTATACTAACTAACCCTAACCCTAACCCTAGCCCAAAGACAACAGGAGCCCTGCCTCCACTATACTAACTAACCCTAACCCTAACCCTAACCCTAACCCAAAGACAACAGGAGCCCTGCCTCCACTATACTAACTAACCCTAACCCTAACCCAAAGACAACAGGAGCCCTGCCTCCACTATACTAACTAACCCTAACCCTAACCCTAGCCCAAAGACAACAGGAGCCCTGCCTCCACTATACTAACTAACCCTAACCCTAACCCAAAGACAACAGGAGCCCTGCCTCCACTATACTAACTAACCCTAACCCTAACCCTAGCCCAAAGACAACAGGAGCCCTGCCTCCACTATACTAACTAACCCTAACCCTAACCCTAACCCAAAGACAACAGGAGCCCTGCCTCCACTATACTAACTAACCCTAACCCTAACCCTAGCCCAAAGACAACAGGAGCCCTGCCTCCACTATACTAACTAACCCTAACCCTAACCCTAGCCCAAAGACAACAGGAGCCCTGCCTCCACTATACTAACTAACCCTAACCCTAAACCCTAGCCCAAAGACAACAGGAGCCCTGCCTCCACTATACTAACTAACCCTAACCCTAACCCTAACCCAAAGACAACAGGAGCCCTGCCTCCACTATACTAACTAACCCTAACCCTAACCCTAACCCTAACCCAAAGACAACAGGAGCCCTGCCTCCACTATACTAACTAACCCTAACCCTAACCCTAACCCAAAGACAACAGGAGCCCTGCCTCCACTATACTAACTAACCCTAACCCTAACCCTAGCCCAAAGACAACAGGAGCCCTGCCTCCACTATACTAACTAACCCTAACCCTAACCCTAGCCCAAAGACAACAGGAGCCCTGCCTCCACTATTCCAGCACCATTTCAACTTCAACATTTAAACATCATCAAATCTACAAGGTTATATATGCTTAGTTTAATACACTGAAAACAAACTTAAAGATGCCAAAAGCAATTTAGTCCAATGTTGCTAAATATCATGTGGCTGTCCATGGGGCCGATTTCTGTCTGTGTGTGTGTGTGTGTATGTGTGTGTGTGTGTCTGTGTGTGTGTGTGTCTGTGTGTGTGTGTGTGTGCGTAAGTAAAACAAAACGTGTTGACTCACCCTGCTTGTAGACTAGTTGAACGCCATCGCCATCCTCCTCTCTTTCATGTTGGCAAAACGGTCTATGTCTCTGTCATACAGTACGCTTTTAGTTTTTGTTGTCATAGGCTCCCTAGCTAAAATGCTTGCCATTTCGCATGGGCAACAATGAACCAGCTAAGTTAGCTAGCTAGTTAACGTGAGCAACAATGAACCAGCTAAGTTAGCTAGCTAGTTAACGTGAGCAACAATGAACCAGCTAAGTTAGCTAGCTAGTTAACGTGAGCCTACTAGGTTACATCTAGGCTACATATTGAACTTCAATCGTCTCAGGTCAGTGGCACAATATATGAATTTATGGTTAGATTAGAATCGCCATCATAACCATTGGCCTGTACAGAGAATTAAGTCAAAACCACAAGTACAAATCCCGATCTCCATCCATGGCTTAGGAACAGGCCGATTTAGCAAGCTAGCTACTGCAGGACATCAACACAAGCTTCTTCCCTTGGAAAGACAAAACCAAATTCTTGCACGCATCAATCAATCAATTGCTACTCTTTTGGTCCAGACAGCATCAGAAACATGGGCTACACATACTGAGACAGAGGGGGCGCTGTTTCCCTCGCTCCGGTGAGATTCAGCCACTTGCAAATTGACGGAAATTTATGAAAACACAGAAAGACAAAATATCAATTATTTTATCATTTTTATTAGTCAAATATTTTGGAAGCCTGGCTTCCCTTGACATCCATGAATACACACGTTGAGTATAAGTAACACACAGCCTTGCCAAACAACGCTACTGCCACCTTCTGGTTTGGAGTATTTTAAAAGGCTGAGTGGCTGACGACTTCAAGGTCTTTGCTGTGTGAACACAAAAGAGATGGACTGCCGACACTCTGTTCTGAATACTAAGTACTGTCTGTCGGCAAACTTTTGACAATCCTACTGGTGTGTCTGAGTTTACCAGTTTTTCCATGTGGTTTCTTCCTTCACAGATTCAATGAAATGATGACCTCTTCCTAAATATCTGGTTTCCTAGAACAAGGATGGTTCAACTCTCCCCTACTCTCCCCTCCTCTCCCTTACTCGCCCTTCCCTCCCCTCCTCTCCCCTACTCTCCCCTACTCTCCTCTACTCTCCTCTACTCTCCCCTACTCTCCTCTCCTCCCCCTCATCTCCTCTACTCTCACCTCTCCCCTTATCTCCCTCCTCTCCTCGCCCAACTCTCACCTACTCCCCACTCCTCGCTGCCCTCACTACTCACACTAACTCTGCTTACCGACCTCTCCTACTGCTCCTCTCCCCGTACTGCCCCCCGCGACTCAAACGCTACACCGATCGTCCCCCCCTCGGCACCCTACCTCGCCGCACCGCCCCAGACCCGGACCTATGACCAGACTCCGCTACCTACTCTCCCTACTATCCCCTACTCGCCCCTAGACTCCCCGACTCTACGCGACTCCAATCGTCCCCTACTTTCCCCTACTCTCCTCTACTCTCCCTTACTCTCTCCCCTACTCTCCCCTCCTCTCCCCTACTCTCCCCTACTCACTCCCTACTCCCTACTCCCGCTCCCCTCCTCTCCCCCCTCCTCTCCTCTACTCTCCCCTACTCTACTCCCTCCTACTCTCCTCTCCTCTCCTCCCCCTACGCTCCTCTACTCTCCCCTACTCTCCCCTCCTCTCCTCTATCTCCCCTACTCTCCCTTACTCTCCCCTACTCTCCTCTCCTCCCCCCCCTTACTCTCCCTATCTCCCTACTCTCCCCTACTCTCCCCTACTCTCCTCTCCTCTCCCCTCCTCTCCTCTACTCTCCCCTATTCTACTCTCACCTCCTCTCCTCTACTCTCCCCTACTCTCCTCTAATCTCCCCTACTCTCCCTTACTCTCCCCTACTCTCCTCTCCTCCCCCCTACTCCTCCCCCTACTCTCCCCTACTCTCCTCCCCTACTCCTACTCTCTCCCCTCCCTCCTCCTCTACTCTCCCCTATTCTACTCTCTCACCCCCCTGCTCCTCTACTCTCCCCTACTGCCGCTAATCTCCCCTACTCTCCCTTACCTCCCCTACTCTCCTCTCCTCCCCCCTACTCTCCCCTACTCTCCTCTACTCTCCCCTCCTACTCCCCCACTCTCTCTCCCTACTCTCCTCTCCTCTCCCCTCCTCTCCTCTACTCTCCCCTATTCTACTCTCACCTCCTCTCCTCTACTCTCCCCTACTATCTCTACTCTCCTCTACTCTCCCCTATTCTACTCTCCCCTCCTCTCCTCTACTCTCCCCTACTCTCCCCTACTTTCCCCTACTCTCCCATACTCTCCTCTACTCTCCCCTACTATCTCGACTCTCCTCCTACTCTCCCCTACTCTCCTCTACTCTCCCCTACTCTCCCCTACTCTCCCTTACTCTCCCCTACTCTCCCCTACTTTCCCCTACTCTCCCATACTCTCCTCTACTTCCTACCTATCTCTAATCTCCTCCTCCCCCTATATACTCTCCCCTCCTCTCTACTCTCCTCAATCTCCCCTCATCTCCTCTACTCAATCTCCCTATCTCACGTATTCTACTCTACCTCCTCTCCCACTACTCTCCCCCCTATTCTACTCTCCCCTCCTCTCCTATACTCTCCCCCTACTTATCACCTCCTCTCCTCTACTCTCCCCTGCTCTCCCCTTCACTCCTCTCCTCTCCTCTCCCCTGCTCTCCCAATGCTCTCCCCTGCTCTCCCCTACTCTCCTCTACATTCACTTTCATTTCAGTGTCTTCAATTCTTTGTGCTACTGATGTTTTTTCACAATAAAAGGGAATTGTCCTGACCAATCATGCATGACCATAATATTTTATTCATATTCAAATGAAATACTTCATATTTAATATGTTTTCAATTAACAAAAATCAGCTAAATGTAACGGAATTTTAAATGTCCATGTTAATTTTTTGATGTCCATGTTAATTGTTGAATAATTGACAGACATTTTGATTTTAACAGTGATTTTAATTGCGCTAATGTTCACACTCCATACCAATAAATCCCTCACATGGTTTTCTAAGGTCCTTCGTAGCAGCAGAGGATGCTACAGCAGTGGTTTCCAGTAGTTCCTATGAACTTCGGGTACTATTCTCACATTAAATACACTACTGTGCTGTTCTTCCCTTACACTAACACAATAAAGTAACACATACTTTAAATACGATTAACAAAATAATAAAGATGACCTCTATTATAAAACAAACAATAAACAAAAGCTCTAATATAAAATCATAGTTAATATAAACTGAGAATACTGTACATATAAACATATCAAATAAAAGCACTCTATTGTCAACGAGCAACAGACGTAATTCATGGTGAAGTGTGTCACAGAATAGTCGTGAAGTGTGTCGCAGAATAGTCGTGAAGTGTGTCGCAGAATAGTCGTGAAGTGTGTCGCAGAATAGTCGTGAAGTGTGTCACAGAATAGTCGTGAAGTGTGTCACAGAATAGTCGTGAAGTGTGTCGCAGAATAGTCGTGAAGTGTGTCGCAGAATAGTCGTGAAGGGTGTCACAGAATAGTCGTTAAGTGTGTCACAGAATAGTCGTGAAGAGTGTAACAGAATAGTTGTGAAGTGTGTCACAGAATAGTCGTGAAGGGTGTCACAGAATAGTCGTGAGGGTGTCACAGAATAGTCGTGAAGTGTGTCGCAGAATAGTCGTGAAGTGTGTCGCAGAATAGTCGTGAAGTCTGTCACGGAATAGTCGTGAAGAGTTTCGCAGAATAGTCGTGAAGTGTGTCACAGAATAGTCGTGAAGTGTGTCACAGAATAGTCGTGAAGAGTGTCACAGAATAGGAAAGTGTCTACTGCTGTCTACTGTATGTTCTGACACATTGCTTGCTGTAAGTGTAAGACATTTACTGCACGTTGAATCCTTTCTGTTTATTCAAACCCAAATGTAGCCTACTGATTTTTACCATCATTGCAAGAGCCCATATCATTTTTACACAAGCAAACCACTGTCTACCACCATCAATCTAGTCATGCAATACATTCTGGTTAATACTGTCTCGGTCATAGCCATATATTTAGACAGTTGGGCCAACTTTTCGAATTTTACATATTGTTCTAATTCTAGACATTCAGTTACATAGCATTGTTTAGAGCCCTCAAACTCAACTCTGGACCCCGAAGCCAGTTCCACTGCGTTTCTTAAATTGTTCCCCTCTGATCAGGGACTGGTTTAGACCTGGGACACCAGGTGGGTGATTCCCCTCTAATCAGGGACTGATTTAGACCTGGGACACCAGGTGGGTGATTCCCCTCTAATCAGGGACTGATCTAGACCTGGGACACCAGGTGGGTGATTCCCCTCTAATCAGGGACTGATCTAGACCTGGGACACCAGGTGGGTGCAATTAATTATCAGGTAGAACAGAAAACCAGCTGGCTCCAGACTTCGTAGGGTCAGAGTTGAATACCCCTGGTATAGGGTCAGAGTTGAATACCCCTGGTATAGGGTCAGAGTTGAATACCCCTGGTTTAGGGTCAGAGTTGAATATCCCTGGTATAGGGTCAGAGTTGAATACCCCTGGTATAGGGTCAGAGTTGAATACCCCTGGTATAAGGTCAGAGTTGAATACCCCTGGTTTAGGGTCAGAGTTGAATACCCCTGGTATAGGGTCAGAGTTGAATACCCCTGGTATAGGGTCAGAGTTGAATACCCCTGGTATAGGGTCAGAGTTGAATACCCCTAGTATAGGGTCAGAGTTGAGTACCCCTGGTATAGGGTCAGAGTTGAATACCCCTGGTATAGGGTCAGAGTTGAATACCCCTGGTTTAGAGCATTTGTCGAGAGTGTCGACTCCAACGACTCCGATACCAGGAGTCGTTCACCACTAGCGCTATAGAGTGGAGAGGAGGAGCCCAGAAGTCATTTAGCCATTGGCTGTAGAGTTGCTTTATTATTCGTTTTTTTTTAATGTCAATTAACATTCCTGGATTATTCATTACATTAATAAAGTCCAATTTAATCAACAAATACAATAGTTGGTTTAAAAAAGGTACAAGACTGTGTACATATGTGGCTGTGTTGGCAAAATAACTACATATCCCATCAAGCCATGGCTGCACGAAACATTCAGCTAACCCTACGCCAATGGAGCTCAAAACTGAACTTGGATCCGCGTTAAGTAGCAATGATTTCCTTTGCCACCGTGCGAACCAATCATGACTATTCAACAAAACAATAAAGAATTTTCAAGTTCCTTTCCAGGGAATTTCTTAGTTACATGATTGTATAACTAGCAAAGGAGTTTTGAAGTTGAGGGTGCAGTATATATGAAGTTTGACAAAGTTCAGCTAGCCAGCTAGTTTAGCCAGGGAAAACAAGCTGGGACAGGATATAGCTGGGCGCCCATGGAGGCTAATTCAGGAACAGATTGTAGTTTTTTATGCCCTGATATCAGGAGCTGGTGGTGAAAAGTTTGATTAAACAATTCAGAGACTGAAACAAAATACATCAGATTAGAAATATTTAAGGAGAGCAAATCGATGTACAGTACAATCCCCAAATCAGCTGTAGCTGTCAATAGTAAAACAAAGCTTAAAACTATGTTTTGAGTGAACCCTGAATCCAGGAAATGAATGGTGATGTCGCTTCCAGACTCCTCCTCCACACCACTCTATGCAGATGTTGCCTCCCTCCGAGGCACGTGTTGCTAGGCAACCCCCCCTGGACTTGTCCGGGCAGCCCCCTGGCTAATGCCAGTGTGAGAAACTTGCTGGCAAAGGTTTGTGCTATGAAACTAAATAAATACTGCACTCTGACCCACAAAACGTATTTGCTAGATTCATGAGTATTCTTAGACAAAGCAAGGAAAGTGAACTTCAAAACGTGATTTAGTTTTATTGAGATTTGTAGTTGTTGGTAAATAATGAATCTGCTAGCTTCTGACTTGACTTATTGATCCTTTAAATATTCCATGTTCTGTTAATGGTGGAGAGGCTATACGGACAAGACTGGTGCCCAAATGGTGACGTATGTCGCGCATCTGAGAGTCGAGTGTGGAGACGAATGGATTGGGTTTAGTCAGTCGTCCTGATATACTCTTGCTGCCCTTCCCAGCTAGTGCATGCTGGCTAGTTGGAAACAACAGCAGCTAGTGCATGCTGGCTAGTTGGAAACAACAGCAGCTAGTGCATGCTGGCTAGCTGGAAACAACAGCAGCTAGTGCATGCTGGCTAGTTGGAAACAACAGCAGCTAGTGCATGCTGGCTAGTTGGAAACAACAGCAGCTAGTGCATGCTGGCTAGCTGGAAACAACAGCAGCTAGTGCATGCTGGATAGCTGGAAACAACAGCAGCTAGTGCATGCTGGCTAGCTGGAAACAACAGCAGCTAGTGCATGCTGGCTAGTTGGAAACAACAGCAGCTAGTGCATGCTGGCTAGTTGGAAACAACAGCAGCTAGTGCATGCTGGCTAGTTGGAAACAACAGCAGCTAGTGCATGCTGGCTAGCTGGAAACAACAGCAGCTAGTGCATGCTGGCTAGTTGGAAACAACAGCAGCTAGTGCATGCTGGCTAGTTGGAAACAACAGCAGCTAGTGCATGCTGGCTAGTTGGAAACAACAGCAGCTAGTGCATGCTGGCTAGCTGGAAACAACAGCAGCTAGTGCATGCTGGCTAGTTGGAAACAACAGCAGCTAGTGCATGCTGGCTAGCTGGAAAACAACAGCAGCTAGTGCATGCTGGCTAGCTGGAAACAACAGCAGCTAGTGCATGCTGGCTAGTTGGAAACAACAGCAGCTAGTGCATGCTGGCTAGTTGGAAACAACAGCAGCTAGTGCATGCTGGCTAGCTGGAAACAACAGCAGCTAGTGCATGCTGGCTAGTTGGAAACAACAGCAGCTAGTGCATGCTGGCTAGCTGGAAACAACAGCAGCTAGTGCATGCTGGCTAGTTGGAAACAACAGCAGCTAGTGCATGCTGGATAGCTGGAAACAACAGCAGCTAGTGCATGCTGGCTAGTTGGAAACAACAGCAGCTAGTGCATGCTGGCTAGCTGGAAACAACAGCAGCTAGTGCATGCTGGCTAGTTGGAAACAACAGCAGCTAGTGCATGCTGGCTAGCTGGAAACAACAGCAGCTAGTGCATGCTGGCTAGTTGGAAACAACAGCAGCTAGTGCATGCTGGATAGCTGGAAACAACAGCAGCTAGTGCATGCTGGCTAGCTGGAAACAACAGCAGCATGGTGCTAGTTAAAACTTGGAAAAGAAAGGGATGTTTATTTCGATGGGCGAGGGAGAAATAACCTGTAGTATAATGGTCACCATCTCCAATTTGTTCCATCCCACTTGATTTGATTTAGATGAGGATAGCAGCCTACAGGAGAAATAACTTGTAATATTGGTAGATGTCACCGTGATACAGTCTACT
Source organism: Coregonus sp. 'balchen' (assembly GCA_902810595.1). Classification (NCBI taxonomy): domain Eukaryota; kingdom Metazoa; phylum Chordata; class Actinopteri; order Salmoniformes; family Salmonidae; genus Coregonus; species Coregonus sp. 'balchen'. The sequence continues at coordinate 49,327,065 of LR778273.1, read as the reverse complement.
GCTCAATGGGGAGAGTTTGAGCTGCTAGCCGACAACACAACAACACAGGGTCCTTCACTCTTCCTCTTGCCGCAGTAATGAGGGAAGTAGCTAGCTAGTGTAGCCAATATCAGGCCAGGGTGACGGCTAAAGCACATTTATTGTAGTGATTTTCACCGAAAATGTACAAATACGGCCTTTACGTTTCAAAAGTTTCAATCTCGCTGAAAGTTTCTAGCAACAAGCATAAACTAGCTAGCTGGGAAGGGCTCATCAGGACAACTGGCTGAACCTAATCTGTTTGTTTCCACTCAACTTGGCACACGATATATAAAGTTGGACACCAGGTGTGTCAGTATCGCCTCTCCCTGTTAAATGGGGCTCCCTAACATGGCTGTCGTAGAATGTTGTAGTGTCATAATGGAGAAACCTCAATGGCCCAACTCTCTAAACACATGTTGCTGGTCTAGATTAGGGCTAGCCTGCAGGGCCAATACAGCCTGACCCCAACAGATTAGTATATATATACACATTATACATAGTTAACTAGCGCATGATTATTTCGTTACGTGTAGTTACAAGGTGTGCACTCTACAGTGTATTGAGAACATGTAATGGTGATTTTAAATGCAGTGCAATAGCAGTAGCATTGAAGAGCATATTATGTTATGTTAAATACAGTTAGAGTAACGTGATCCTAGAGCTAAATTATTATTATTAGATTATTATTTTTTTATGCCAAAGCTGACAACGTGAGTGGTTTGTCTGTTCATGCAGATATAATAACAAGAATTTAAAGGTGCTACACTTAGAATTTCTCTGAATTGCCCCCCTATGTGGAAGCTAGGTGAATTTCTCCCCTATGTGGAAGCTAGATGAATTTCTCCCTTGTGTGGAAGCTAGGTGAATTTCTCCCCTGTGTGGAAGCTAGGTGAATTTCTCCCCTATGTGGAAGCTAGGTGAATTTCTCCCCTATGTGGAAGCTAGGTGAATTTCTCCCCTGTGTGGAAGCTAGACTAATTTCTCCCCTGTGTGGAAGCTAGGTGAATTTCTCCCCTATGTGGAAGCTAGGTGAATTTCTCCCCTATGTGGAAGCTAGGTGAATTTCTCCCCTATGTGGAAGCTAGGTGAATTTCTCCCCTATGTGGAAGCTAGGTGAATATCTCCCCTATGTGGAAGCTAGGTGAATTTCTCCCCTATGTGGAAGCTAGGTGAATTGCAACAGCTTTATGCTGCATTCAAAACAAATCTCCTCCTCAATTTCCCTGTTACATGCCGGAGACTCACGCCTGAGCCTTTTACTTTCGGTTTTGGTCCACCAGCTTCAAAAAGCTTTTTGTTATTGAAAATATATTTCACAGAGATTTAGATGGTACAATGATTCCCTACACTGCTTGTTTTCTCACATAAACTGAAATTGAGCGAACAGTGTTGTATTTTTGCAACCAGGAAATGACCACCTGAGCCGATTTCCACTACATAAAACAGCCACAAAGTCAAAAAACTACTTTCCCATTTTGACAACAGATTCCACTCTGGCGGTGAGAAATCAAAAAGTGAATATCACAGCCAACCACAACATTGGTGGGTAAGCAATACTGTGAAACACTTTCATTCCACTATTACTGCAGATATATTATGGACATTTTCTGAAATTACAATGCAACAAAATAAATACATGTGTAGCACCTTTAATTCTAAATTAAAGTGGTTTCAAGCCTGCCTTAGTAGCCTGTATTGCAATTCTATTTTGATTACCGTCTTTTTATTAATGATTCAGTGGTCCTTAGTTTTAAGTAATATTCATGCAGAAGTGTGTGGTTTGTGTGCTGATATAAACATTTAAATGTCTACAAATTAAAAACATAATTTAAGCCCTCCGCTACTTCATGTTCAAATAAAAGTCAACATGTAGCATGATATTTGCACCTACCTTAGCATTGCCAGAATAACAAAAACATTCCAATAAATACATTTGAATCATTTCAAATCCAGTAAATATAGTGTATAAAAAACCATCTATGGCTGTCAGCTTGCATTAGCACACAGAAGTCAGGAAAGTAAAGCCAGGAGATTCTGATGCAGCGGTTACTGAAAAATGACGACTAGTCGCTAACATTCTGACACTCCCTGTATCAATAACACTAGATAGTGTTAGGGTGCATCTCAAATGGTACCCTATTTCATATATAGTGCACTACTTTCACCAGAACCCTATGGGAATAGGGTGCCATTTGGGAGGCACATCTAGTGTTCATAGTGAGTCAATGGGGGTTTGGTCAGTGTTAAGTGTTGATGGGGGTTGGTCAGTGTTAAGTGTTGATGGTGAATTAATGGGGGTTGGTCAGTGTTAAGTGTTAATAGTGAATGAATGGGGGTTGGTCAGTGTTAAGTGTTGATGGTGAGTGAATGGGGCTTGGTCAGACTGTGGATGGTGAGAACGTCTCTATCTGGAAGAAGTGTAGTCGTAGAAGAACTGTTCGTCTGGTCTGAAGCCGAAGCCGGTGGCTGGTCGGCTCGATGTCCCCGTAGTCAGGTCAAACCCATCAGCTCCTCCACTGGAGAGAGACAAATATATAGTAACATTAGAAATATTACAACGTTATCAAATGCAAGGAGTTTCAATGTTAGTGTGTGTGTTAGTGTGTGTGTTAGTGTGTGTGTGTGCTCTGGATAAGAGCGTCTGCTAAATGACAGAAAAAAATAAAAGAATGATGGAGCCCACTGTGTTCTTTGGGACCTTCAATGCTGCAGACATTTCTTTGTACCCTTCCTACGTCCTCATGGCTTGGTTTTTGCTCTGACATGCACTGTCAACTCTGGGACCTTATATAGACAGGTGTGTGCCTTTCCAAATCATGTCCAATCAATTGATTTTACACCAGATGGACTCCAATCAAGTTGTAGAAACATCTCAAGGATGATCAATGGTAACAGGATGCACCTGAGCTCAATTTCGAGTCTCATAGCAAAGGGTCTGAATATTTATGTAAATGTGTTATTTCCGGGGTTTTTCATTATACATTTGCTAAAATTTATAAAAAACGATTTTTGCTTGGTCATTATGGGGTATTGTGTGTAGATTGATGAGGGGGAAAAAACTATTACATCCGTTTTAGAATAAGGCTGTAACGTAACAAAATGTGGAAAAAGTCAAGGGGTTTGAATACTTTCCGAATGCACTATATACTATTTAGGTTTTCTACTGCCAAATGTACACCTTCACTATTACAGTGAAACGTTTTGTCCAGGAAGTTATCTACAAGGGATTGAATTTGTTGTTACCAATTTTTTTTTTTTTTTTTTTTTTGGGGGGGGGGTAGGTTTCTACACTACTTTCCTTCCATTTATAGTGTTTCTTAATATTATTCAGTTCCTTTGGCTTTGATGCCTCATGATTGAGTATTGTGCCACTAGAGATCCTGGTTCGAATCCAGGCTCTGTCGTAGCCGGCCGCGACCAGGAGACCCATGGGGTGGCGCACAATTGGCCCAGCGTCGTCCAGGGTAGGGGAGGGAATGGCCGGCAGGGGATGTAGCTCAGTTGGTAGAGCATGGCGTTTGCAACGCCAGGGTTGTGGGTTCGATAAAATAATGTATGTGCTAACTGTAAGTCGCTCTGGATAAGAGCGTCTGCTAAATGACTAAAATGTAATGTAAATGTATTGCTCTGTTCAAGTAGACTGTGATTTTGCCGTGATCTGATAGGGGTGTCAGTGGGCTGACTGTGAACACTGAGAGACTCTGTGTTGAGGTCAGTGATAAAGTAATCTACAGTACTACTGCCAAGGGATGAGCTGTAGGTGTACCTACTGTAAGAAGCCCCTTGAAGCCTACCATTGACTAGATCCAGCATGCGACAGAGCTGCTGACCATTTTTTGGGGGGATAGAGGCATTTGCATTTTCTCTCTCTCTCTCTGTCTCTCTGTCTCTCTGTCTCTCTGTCTCTGTCTCTCTGTCTCTCTGTCTCTCTGTCTCTCTCTCTGTCTCTGTGTGTGCATAAATAAAATACTCAAATAGTCTGTAGCCATTCTGTTATCAGTCTTATGGGTTGGGGATAGAAGCTGTTCAGGAGCCTGTTGGTGTCACACTTGATGCTCCGGTACTGTTTGCCGTGCGGCAGCAGAGAGAACCGTCTATGGCTTGCGTGGCTAGAGTCTTTAACAATTTTCCGGCCTGTCCTTTCACACCGCTTGACATAGAGGTCCTGGATGGCAGGGAGCTCGGATATAGAGGTCCTGGATGGCAGGGAGCTCGGATATAGAGGTCCTGGATGGCAGGGAGCTCTGATATAGAGGTCCTGGATGGCAGGGAGCTCGGATATAGAGGTCCTGGATGGCAGGGAGCTCTGATATAGAGGTCCTGGATGGCAGGGAGCTCTGATATAGAGGTCCTGGATGGCAGGGAGCTCTGATATAGAGGTCCTGGAGGCAGGGAGCTCGGATATAGAGGTCCTGGATGGCAGGGAGCTCGGATATAGAGGTCCTGGATGGCAGGGAGCTCTGATATAGAGGTCCTGGATGGCAGGGAGCTCTGGTATAGAGGTCCTGGATGGCAGGGAGCTCTGGTATAGAGGTCCTGGATGGCAGGGAGCTCGATATAGAGGTCCTGGATGGCAAGGGAGCTCGGTATAGAGGTCCTGATGGCAGGGAGCTCGATATAGAGGTCCTGGATGGCAGGGAGCTCGGATATAGAGGTCCTGGATGGCAGGGAGCTCGGATATAGAGGTCCTGGATGGCAGGGAGCTCGGATATAGAGGTCCTGGATGGCAGGGAGCTCTGGTATAGAGGTCCTGGAGGCAGGGAGCTCGGATATAGAGGTCCTGGATGGCAGGGAGCTCGGATATAGAGGTCCTGGATGGCAGGGAGCTCGGATATAGAGGTCCTGGATGGCAGGGAGCTCTGTACAGTGATGTGCCATGCGATGGAGGGCGGTGCTGTTACCATACCAGGCGGTGATCCAGCCAGTCAAGATGCTCTCAATGGTACAGCTGTAGAACCTTTTGAGGATTTGAGAGCCCATGACAAACCTTCTCAACCTCCCGGCTCCATTGCTGCCCTGTCAATGAAGATTATAATCCCTGCTCCATTGCTGCTCTGTCAATGAAGATTATAATCCCTGCTCCATTGCTGCTCTGTCAATGAAGATTATAATCCCTGCTCCATTGCTGCCCTGTCAATGAAGATAATAATCCTTGCTCCATTGCTGCTGTCAATGAAGATTATAATCCCGGCTCCATTGCTGCTCTGTCAATGAAGATTATAATCCCTGCTCCATTGCTGCCCTGTCAATGAAGATAATAATCCTTGCTCCATTGCTGCTCTGTCAATGAAGATAATAATCCTTGCTCCATTGCTGCTCTGTCAATTAAGATTATAATCCTTGCTCCATTGCTGCCATGTCAATGAAGATAATAATCCTTGCTCCATTGCTGCTCTGTCAATGAAGATTATAATCCTTGCTCCATTGCTGCCATGTCAATGAAGATAATAATCCTTGCTCCATTGCTGCCATGTCAATTAAGATAATAATCCTTGCTCCATTGCTGCCCTGTCAATGAAGATTATAATCCCTGTAACATTTTATGTTTCACTGAGTCGTGGCTGAACGAGGACATGGATAATATACAGTTTGCTGGATTATCTCATCGGCAAGACAGAACATCAACCTCCATAAAACGAGGGGAGGTGGTCTGTGTCCATTTGTCAAAAAAAGCTGGTGCACGATTTCTAATATTAAGGAAGTCTCAAGGTTTTGCTCGCCTGAGGTAGAGTATCTCATGATAAACTGTGGTCTGATGACACGGATGCTACGCTACAGGACTGTTTTGCTAGCACAGACTGGAATATGTTCCGGGATTCATCCAATGGCATTGAGGAGTACACCACCTCAGTCACTGGCTTCATCAATAAGTACATCGACGACGTCCCCACAGTGACCGTACGTACATATCCCAACCAGAATGGATTACAGGCAACATCCGCACCGAGCTAAAGGCTAGTGCTGCCACTTTCAAGGAGCGGGACACTAATCCAGGCACTTTTAAGAAATCCTGCTATGCCCTCCGACGAACCATCAAACAGGCAAAGCGTCAATACAGCACTAAGATTGAATCCTACTACACCAGCTCTGACGCTCGTCGGATGTGGCAGGGGTTGCAAACTATTACTGATTACAAAAGAAACTCAGCCGCGAGCTGTCCAGCGAGCCTACCAGATGAGCTAAATGTCTTCTATGCTTGCTTCAAGGCAAGCAACACTGAACCACGCATCAGAGCAACATCTGTTCCGGAAGACTGTGTGATCGCACTCTAACCCGTAGCCAATGTGAGTAAAGCCTTTAAACAGGTCAACATTCACACCTCCCTCTGCAACTGGATGCTGGACTTCCTGACGGGCCGCCCCCAGGTGGTAAGGGTAGGCAACAACACATCTGCCACGCTGATCCTCAACACGGGGGCCCCTCAGGGGTGCGTGCTTAGTCCCCTCCTGTACTCCCTGTTCACCCACAACCGCACAAATCCAACAGCATCATTAAGTTTGCAGACGACACAACGGTGGTAGGCCTGATCACCGACAATGATGAGACAGCCTATAGGGAGGAGGTCAGAGACCTGGCAATGTGGTGCCAGGACAACAACCTCTCCCTCAACGTGACCAAGACAAAGGAGATGATCGTGGACTACAGGAAAAGAGGGGCCAGGCACACCCCCCATTCACATCGACGGGTCTGTATTGAGCGGGTCGAGAGCTTCAAGTTCCTTGGCGTCCACATCACCAACAAACTATCATGGTCCAAACACACCAAGACAGTCGTGAAGAGGGCACGACAACGCCTATTCCCCCTAAGGAGACTGAAAAGATTTGGCATGGGTACTCAGATCCTCAAAAGGTTATTCAGCTGCAACATCAAGAGCATCCTGACCGGTTGCATCACCGCCTGGTATGGCAACTGCTCGGCATCCGACTGTAAGGCGCTACAGAGGGTAGTGCGTACGGCCCAGTACATCACTGGGGCCAAGCTTCATGCCATCCAGGATCTATATACTAGGCGGTGTCAGAGGAAGGCCCTAAAAATGGTCAAAGACTCCAGCCACCCTAGTCATAGACTGTTCTCTCTGCTACCACACAGCAAGCGGTACCGGAGCGCCAAGTCTAGGTCCAAAAGGCTCCTTAACAGCTTCTACCCCCAAGCCATAAGAATGCTAAATAGTTAATCAAATGGCTACCCGGACTATTTGCATTGACCCCCTGTCACACAGACCTACCCACTAATAGGATCATAACCTGTCACACAGACCTACCCACTAATAGGATCATAACCTGTCACACAGACCTACCCACTAATAGGATCATAACCTCTGTCACACAGACCTACCCACTAATAGGATCATAACCTCTGTCACACAGACCTACCCACTAATAGGATCATAACCTTTGTCACACAGACCTACCCACTAATAGGATCATAACCTGTCACACAGACCTACCCACTAATAGGATCATAACCTGTCACAAAGACCTACCCACTAATAGGATCATAACCTCTGTCACACAGACCTACCCACTAATAGGATCATAACCTCTGTCACACAGACCTACCCACTAATAGGATCATAACCTCTGTCACGCAGACCTACCCACTAATAGGATCATAACCTCTGTGACTTAGAGAGCTAGTCAGTCTAATTAATTAATTATCTTTGTAGTGACTGGGTGTATTGATACACCATCCAAAGTGTAATTAATAACTTCACCATGCTCAAACGGATATTCAATGTCTGCTTTTTTATTTTTACCCATCTACCAATAGGAGCCCTTCTTTGTGAGGCATTGGAAAACCTCCCTGGTCTTTGTGGTTGAATCTGTGCTTGAAATTCACTGCTCGACTGAGGGACATTACAGATAATTGTATGTGTGAGGTACAGAGATGAGGTAGTCATTCAAAAATCATGTTAAACACTATTATTGCACACAGAGTGATTTCATGCAACTTATGTGACTTGTTAAACAAATGTTTACTGCTGAATTTCTTTAGACTTGCCATAACAAAGGGGTTGAATACTAATTGACTCAAGACATTTAAGCTTTTCATTTTTAATTAATTTGTAAAAAATTCTAAAACATAATTCCACTTTGACATTATGTGGTATTGTGTGTAGCCAAGGGGTGTGCCTACACCCCCCCCCCCCCCCCCCCCCCTCCACCCCCCACGGCCTACACCCCTACCCCCACAACTCCCTACCCTCCAAGGTGTTAGACCCTATCCTCCAAGGTGTTAGACCCTATCCTCCAAGGTGTTAGACCCTATCCTCCAAGGTGTTAGATACTAACAGGTATACTGGAAGAGTACTGTATGGATGACATGTAAAGGTGAGTGTGTATGGGTGAGAGGAATCAATAGTGTCTGGGAGAGTTAAAGGTTGTCTCACTGTCATACCCATGTTGTCCGTCTCCATTCTGTGCATAGGGATCACTGAAGAAGTCTGGACTGACTGCTCCTGACGCAGGGGTGATCCCATCTGGACACAGAGAGAGAGAGAGAGAGAGAGGTCTTCCTCTAAAGGATCTCACACCATCATCTTCCTAACAGCTGCTGGTGGAACTCAAAGAGACAAACGAACAGCACAGTGGATCTAAAAATGCTATGGGTGATTCATTCAAATAGCACTGTATACACTTTACTGACCAGCACTTAAGAAGCGTGTGTGTGTGTGTGTGTGTGTGTGTGTGTGTGTGTGTGTGTGTGTGTGTGTGTGTGTGTGTGTGTGTGTGTGTGTGTGTGTGTGTGTGTGTGTGTGTGTGTGTGTGTGTGTGTGTGTGTGTGTGTGTGTGTGTGTGTGTGTGTGTGTGTGTGTGTGTGTGTGTGTGTGTGTGTGTGTGTGTGTGCGTGCGTGCGTGCGTGCGTGCGTGTGTGTGTGTACTGACCAGTGCTGTAGAAGCGTGTGTGTGTGTGTGTGTGTGTGTGTGTGTGCGTGTGCGTGCGTGTGTGCGTGCGTGTGTGCGTGTGTGTGTGTGTGTGTGTGTGTGTGTGCGTGCGTGTGTGCGTGTGTGCGTGTGTGCGTGCGTGTGTGCGTGCGTGTACTGACCAGTGCTGTAGAAGAGGTCAGGTCTGTCCATCTCTCCATCGTCTCCGTACATGAAGGGCTCTCCATCCTCCATCTGCCTACTCTCCACCATCTCTAACCACTGAGAGTTATGCCATCGGAACTTCTCTCTCTGAGTCTTCCTCCCCCACTCCTCATCATACTCCTAGAGAGAGGGAGGGAGGGGGGGAGGGAGGGAGGGAGGGGAGGGGGATAAGGTGGGAGGGAGAGAGAGGGTTGGAGGGAGGGAGGGAGGGAGGGAGGGGGAGGGGGATAAGGTGGGAGGGAGAGAGGGGGTTGGAGGGAGGGAGAGAGGGAGGGGGGAGAGGGGAGGGAGGGAGGGAGGGAGGGGGAATAAGGTGGGAGGGAGAGAGGGGGTGGTAGGGAGAGAGGGGGAGGGGGAGGGAGGGGGGGAGGGAGAGAGAGAGGGAGGGAGGGAGGGGGATAAGGTGGGAGAAACTGTTGAGCGTGAAAAACCCAGCAGCGTTGCAGTTCTTGACACTCAAACCGGTGCGCCTGGCACCTACTACCATACCCCGTTCAAAGGCACTTAAATATTCTGTCTTGCCCATTCACCCTCTGAATGGCACACATACACAATCCATGTCTCAATTGTCAAAAGGCTTAAAAATCCTTCTATAACCTGTCTCCTCCCCTTCATCTACACTGATTGAAGTGAATTTAACAAGTGACATCAATAAGGGATCATAGCTTTCACCTGGATTCACCTGGTCAGTCTATGTCATGGAAAGAGCAGGTGTTCCTAATGTTTTGTACACTCAGTGTACATCGACAGATGGCATTTCCCATTCAAGTCAAGACTGGCAGCCATTGCTTGTGTACCCATGAGTTTAACAGTTAAACAGCCAGGGCTAGAGGTTCCAAAACCCTTCTATGGATTATATGTCTATGGCCACAAGGCAACAAGCTGTTCCACAGAGGAGGAGAAGCGTTAGGAGCGGGAAAAGGGTGCTCGTACATTGATAAACACACCAGAGACAGCAGGTAGCTTAGTGGTTAAGATATATAATAATATAATATAATATAATATAATAATATAATAATATATAAATATAATATGCCATTTAGCAGACGCTTTTATCCAATGCGACTTACAGTCATGCGTGCATACATTTTTTTGTGTATGGGTGGTCCCGGGGATCGAACCCACTACCTTGGCGTTACAAGCGCCGTGCTCTACCAGCTGAGCTACAGAGGACCAGTAACCGAAAGGTCGCTGGTTCTAATCCCCGAGCCGACTAGGTGAAAAATCTGTTTTGAGCAAGGCACTTAACCCTAATTGCTCCTGTAAGTCGCTCTGGATAAGAGCGTCTGCTAAATGACTAAAAAAATAAAAAGTAACAAGATAAAGAAAGCTGAATTAGCAAGATAACTTTTCTTTCATTTTGATTTCGGCACAAATGAAAATGTGGAACTGACTCATCCATGGATTGATGTTTCAGCGTTGTCTCAATGAAGAGTTTGACGTTCGACTAGCCATGTGCGACATGCACGCGCAGTTACAAGCCTGCTAGAGTTAGTGGAGGGAGCTGAAGGTTTGAGTTGCCAAACGTCAGGCTCGAAACCTTAATGACTTGGAGAAGATCTGCAAAGAGGAGTGGGACAAAATCCCTCCTGAGATGTGTGCAAACCTGGTGGCCAACTACAAGAAACGTCTGACCTCTGTGATTGCCAACAAGGGTTTTGCCACCAAGTACTAAGTCATGTTTTGCAGAGGGGTCAAATACTTATTTCCCTCATTAAAATGCAAATCAATTGATAACATTTTTTACATGCGTTTTTCTGGATTTTGTTGTTGTTATTCTGTCTCTCACTGTTCAAATAAACCTACAATTAAAATTATAGACTGATAATTTCTTTGTCAGTGGGCAAACGTACAAAATCAGCAGGGGATCAAATACTTTTTTCCCTCACTGTATTCAGATTACAACCTCTCACTTTCAGTTATTTGAAAAGGAAATAATCTCCAAAATATCGCTATTTTTAAAACAAGCCATAGAAAGTTGGTTGCAATTTCAGTTTAATCCACCAGAAAAGACAGAACAAATAATACAACAAATATTATGGTTAAACTCAAATATACTAATTTGATTTTAAAAAACATTATTTTCCAATATAAAATAAAAAGCATAATCTTTGTAAATGATTTCATAAATAGGACTGGTGGAGTTATGTCACACATGCAGCTAACAAAAATATATGGAAATGTCTGCTCTACCCAAAATTACAACTGACTAATTGCAGCATTACCGCAAACATGGAGGAGGCAAGAAGAAGAAGAAGAAGGGGGAAAAAGTAAGGAACTTGTCTGTCGGCCACATTAAAGAGTGTGCAAAGCTGTCATCAAGGCAAAGGGTGGCTATTTGAAGAATCTCAAATATAAAATATATTTTGATTAGTTTAACACTTTTCTGGTTACTACATGATTCCATATGTGTTATTTCATAGTTTTGATGTCTTCACTATTATTCTACAATGTAGAAAATAGTAAAAATAAAGAAAAACCCTTGAATGAGTAGGTGTTCTTAAACTTTTGACCGGTAGTGTATACATATATTTACCCAAAAAATATATTGGGGATTGGAAATGATGCAGACAATTACATTGATGGAAGCTACAATCTATCTGCAATATTAAAGCTGATCCACCCCCAAACAAAAATAATAATACAATCCACCGTCGTATTACGGATGAGACCTGAAATGTGAAGCTAACTGAAGCTGGCTAGCTTTAGAAAACCCTGAGGAGATCAATGTGAAGCTAACTGAAGCTGGCTAGCTTTATAAAACCCTGAGGAGATCAATGTGAAGCTAACTGAAGCTGGCTAGCTTTATAAAACCCTGAGGAGATCAATGTGAAGCTAACTGAAGCTGGCTAGCTTTAGAAAACCCTGAGGAGATCAATGTGAAGCTAACTGAAGCTGGCTAGCTTTAGAAAACCCTGAGGAGATCAATGTGAAGCTAACTGAAGCTGGCTAGCTTTAGAAAAGCCTGAGGAGATCAATGTGAAGCTAACTGAAGCTGGCTAGCTTTATAAAAGCCTGAGTAGATGTAGCTTGCGTCGTAGGATACCCCTCCCTCAGAGAGACTGGGGTACACACAGTAATGCCCCCCCTAGTGGCAGGTGTTTCTCCCTCTGTTGTAGTCTTTAATTCAGGAATAGTACGTTACTTACAGCGATTATGTCCAGAGTGTTGTCACAGACCTTGCGTATCTCAGCATTCTTGTCGTGCATCAGATCGATAAGGTACGCCGGAGCCTCTGAGATGAGGGTTAAGGGTTAAGGGCTACAACTCTGGGAAGTCTGAGGTCGCTGGGTTCATATCTGGCTCATAGGACCAAACAGCCAAAACGTACAGTAATGATGTGGTTTTCTATAGGAGGAGGAGGAGGAGGAAGAGGAGGATGAGGAGGAGGATGAGGAAGAGGAGGAGGAAGATGAGGAGGAGGAAGAGGAGGAAGAGGAGGAGCATGGGTTTTAATAGTTAAAACTGAAAAAATATATTTCACACTCAAGTATTAGCTGGTCAAAATACAACAATTTTTGACTATGCATCAATTTGTTTTAAACGTAAGAAGCAGTGCATTGTGGGTAGGAAGGATACGTGTGTCTTTGATGATGACCTCCCTGGTAGCCTGGTGAAACACCATCTGGTAGAACACATAGACGATCTGACACACAAACTCATCATCCTCCTGCTGGGCTGTAGGGAGAAACAACCATCTTAGACAAAAAAGGGAAACAAACCCTGACCTCTAAAACCATCCAAACCCTGACCTCTAAAACCATCCAAACCCTGACCTCTAAAACCATCCAAACCCTGACCTCTAAAACCATCCAAACCCTGACCTCTAAAACCATCCAAACCCTGACCCTAAAACCACCCCCTGACCACTAAAACCATCCAAACCCTGACCTCTAAAACCATCCAAACCCTGACCTCTAAAACCATCCAAACCCTGACCTCTAAAACCATCCAAACCCTGACCTCTAAAACCATCCAAACCCTGACCTCTAAAACCATCCCACAGGTCGTTTTGTTTAACAGCCACATGCACAGTATGAAGTGTTTCTTATTTCTATGATGAGGCTGAGCTATGTTGTGAGAAGTCTGTATTGCGCCAGGCAGGGAATCGTTTCTGGATCGTCAGGCGGGGAATCGTTTCTAGATCGTCAGGCGGGGAATCGTTTCTGGATCGTCAGGCGGGGAATCGTTTCTGGATCGTCAGGCGGGGAATCGTTTCTGGATCGTCAGGATGGGAATCGTTTCTGGATCGTCAGGCTGGGAATCGTTTCTGGATCGTCAGGCGGGGAATCGTTTCTGGATCGTCAGGCGGGGAATCGTTTCTGGATCGTCAGGCGGGGAATCGTTTCTGGATCGTCAGGCGGGGAATCGTTTCTGGATCGTCAGGCAGGGAATCGTTTCTGGATCGTCTGGCAGGGAATCGTTTCTGGATCGTCAGGCAGGGAATCGGTTCTGGATCGCCAGGCGGGGCAATCGTTTCTGGATCGTCAGGCAGGGAATCGTTTCTGGATCGTCAAGCGGGGAATCGTTTCTGGATCGTCAAGCGGGGAATTGTTTCTCGATCGCCAGGCGGGGCAATCGTTTCTGGATCGTCAGGCTGGGAATCGTTTCTGGATCGTCAGGCAGGGAATCGTTTCTGGATCGTCAGGCAGGGAATCGTTTCTGGATCCAGGTCTCATCAGTTCAATAAGAAGCTCTGTCATATTGGTTCTGATCCAGGTCTCATCAGTTCAATAAGAAGCTCTGTCATATTGGTTCTGATCCAGGTCTCATCAGTTCAATAAGAAGCTGTCATATTGGTTCTGATCCAGGTCTCTGATTCCCTTGATCCCCCCTCTGGGAAAGAGAGAGACATTCCTGCAGCACTAGAGGAGTCTAGCATGATCCGTGAGGCTATAGGCCTTTTCTATTTGGCTGGCTACGCCATGTACTTACGGAAAACACTGGGTGCCATGGGGAATGTTTCAAATGAGGGCTCACACAAGCAAGAACCAGGGCTAATGAATGTGATGTGATGTGTAGTCAAAGACCATATCAACTCCTGGACACACTCGACCCTCTTCAATCGCCATTGCACTGCACACTGCCCTCACCCACCTTGACAAAAGGTATGGTCCTACCCCCCCACTCCCTCAGTGGTCATGATGTTTCCTTATGGATTATAGTCTTGAGGTGGCTTCCTTGATCACGCAGGTCGCCAGCCTACGTAAGAAACTGGGGAGAACGCAGACTGGAATGTTTACATTTTCTACACCGGTGGCTGGACGGCGTTTGTGCTTGTTGGATGCATCTCCGCCTTGTCGTTTGTTGTTATCCGACTGGCCGGTGTTGCCCGGAGCTCCCCCATCTGATAGCGCCGTCGAAGGAGCACAGCATGAGGAGAAAGGCAATCAACGATGGTCGCATGTCACGAGCCGTGGAAGCCGAAGACAGCGACCTCCCGCAAAGCAGTCTACACTCCCAACGAGAGGCCCGGAGCGGATACAAACAACGAATAGTTTCGCCTTCCTGGAGCCTGATCTTCCTGCTCCTTCGTCGCTGGGGGTGTCTGCGGCAGCAGTACCTACTACTACGATTTCGAAGTCGACGTCGGCAACCTTCCGGCTCTGCTCTGGATCGAGCGGGGCTTCTCCATCTGTCAGAGGCCGGCATCCTGTGAAGAGTGGGAGTGGGCGGATTTCCTCATCCTTCTCGCCAGCCGTGATTTTTGGCAGCTCCATGGTAAGAAATGTGACTGTTCCTGGTGCAAAAACAATGTCCTATTCCGGAGCTCGAGTAAATTACATTACTAAGCTGCTCCCGAATGTACTACGTCAGAACATGGAAATCGATTCTATCGTAGTCCATGTGGGTTTTAATGACATAATGAAGGGCAGCTCTGAACAGTTGAAACTGGATTTTAAAGAGCTGATTGAATCTCTGCTAGACACTAACAAAAAAAAACATAATATCTGGCCCTGTGCCCTCTCTGAATCGTGGCATTGAACGCTTTAGCAGGATTCTTGCTCTTCACAACTGGCTACGTGATAATTGCATCTCAATGGGTGTAACTTTTGTTGACAATTTCGTTACCTTTTGGAAACAAAACACATTTTATAAGGAGGATGGGATCCACCCAAATCATTTGGGTTCCTGGATCCTCTTACAGCATTATAAGGCTACGTTGAGACAATGACTTAGCAATGACCCAAGCCCAGCTCAGCTAATCCCTACCATTGTGACGCAGAGTTGTCAAAATGCTTCAGCAAATGTACATTACATCAGGGGCGTCAGTAGACACAATGTGGGTAAGCTGGTTTGTGGTCCTCTGTAGCTCAGCTGGTAGAGCACGGCGCTTGTAACGCCAAGGTAGTGGGTTCGATCCCCGGGACCACCCATACACAAAAATAATAATAATATGTATGCACGCATGACTGTAAGTCGCTTTGGATAAAAGCGTCTGCTAAATGGCATATTATTTATTTATTATTATGTCCCTCTAGCTGCCCTGAATGCCACCGCTGATCCTACAGCTGTTGTATGCAGTATCATGTGCCTAAGAACCAAATTTATACTGTTAGCACTGAGGCGGTGTGCCCGAGGAGGAAGGCCACTGTGTGCAGCTCACCCTGCACTAACATAAAGAACATGAGCACATCTACTGCTGCTAAGCTCTGTTCATCTCTCCCAAGTGGACATTCTCAATTTTTCCCCTAACCCATCTGTCTATCTCCTCATTTGAATTGCATGCTGTCACAGTCACTAGCCCATTTAAGCTTAATATCCTTGTCATCTATCGCCCTCCAGGTTCCCTTGGAGAGTTCATCAATGAGCTTGACGCCTTGATAAGTTCCTTTCCTGAGGATGGCTCACCCCTCACAGTTTTGGGGGATTTCAACCTCCCTACGTCTACATTTGACTCATTTCTCTCTGCCTCCTTCTTTCCACTCCTCTCCTCTTTTGACCTCACCCTCTCACCGTCCCCCCCTACTCACAAGGCAGGCAATACGCTTGACCTCATCTTTACTAGATGCTGCTCTTCTACTAATCTCACTGCAACTCCCCTCCATGTCTCCGACCACTACTTTGTATCCTTTTCTCTCTCGCTCTCCTCCAACACTACTCACTCTGCCCCTACACAGATGGTAATGCGCCGCCGCAACCTTCGCTCTCTCTCTCCCACTACTCTCTCCTCTTCCATCCTATCATCTCTTCCCTCTGCTCAATCCTTCTCCCTCCAATCTCCTGATTCTGCCTCCTCAACCCTCCTCTCCTGCCTTTCTGCATCCTTTGACTCTCTGTGTCCCCTATCCTCCCGGCCGGCTCGGTCCTCCCCTCCAGCTCCGTGGCTTGATGACTCATTGCGAGCTCACAGAACAGAGCTCCGGGCAACTGAGCAGAAATGGAAGAAAACTAGACTCCCTGCGGACCTGGCATCTTTTCTCTCCCTCCTCTCTACATTTTCTTCATCTGTTTCTGCTGCTAAGGCCACTTTCTACCACTCTAAATTCCAAGCATCTGCCTCTAACCCTAGGAAGCTCTTTGCCACATTCTCCTCCCTGCTGAATCCTCCCCTTCTCAAAAAACCAACACTCGATCCCTCTGATGTCAACAACTACAGACCAGTATCCCTTCTTTCTTTTCTTTCCAAAACTATTGAGCGTGCCGTCTTTAGCCAACTCTCTTGCTATCTCTCTCAGAATGACCTTCTTGATCCAAACCAGTCAGGTTTCAGGACTGGTCATTCAACTGAGACTGCTCTTCTCTGTGTCACGGAGGCTCTCCGCACTGCTAAAGCTAACTCTCTCTCCTCTGCTCTTGTCCTTCTAGACCTGTCTGCTGCCTTTGATACTGTGAACCATCAGATCCTCCTCTCCACCCTCTCCGAGCTGGGCATCTCCGGCGCGGCTCACTCTTGGATTGCGTCCTACCTGACCGGTCGCTCCTACCAAGTGGCGTGGCGAGAAGCTGTCTCTGCACCACGTGCTCTCACCACTGGTGTCCCCCAGGGCTCAGTTCTAGGCCCTCTCCTATTCTCGCTATACACCAAGTCACTTGGCTCTGTCATATCCTCACATGGCCTCTCCTATCATTGCTACGCTGACGATACACAACTAATCTTCTCCTTTCCCCCTTCTGATAACCAGGTGGCGAATCGCATCTCTGCATGTCTGGCAGACATATCAGTATGGATGACGGATCACCACCTCAAGCTGGACCTTGGCAAGACGGAGCTGCTCTTCCTCCCGGGGAAGGACTGCCCGTTCCATGATCTCGCCATCACGGTTGACAACTCCGTTGTGTCCTCCTCCCAGAGTGCGAAGAGCCTTGGCGTGACCCTGGACAACACCCTGTCGTTCTCCGCTAACATCAAGGCGGTGACCCGATCCTGCAGGTTCATGCTCTACAACATTCGGAGAGTACGACCCTGCCTTACACAGGAAGCGGCACAGGTCCTAATCCAGGCACTTGTCATCTCCCGTCTGGATTACTGCAACTCGCTGTTGGCTGGGTTCCCTGCCTGTGCCATTAAACCCCTACAACTCATCCAGAATGCCGCAGCCCGTCTGGTGTTCAACCTTCCCAAGTTCTCTCACGTCACCCCGCTCCTCCGCACACTCCACTGGCTTCCAGTTGAAGCTCGCATCTGTTACAAGACCATGGTGCTTGCCTATAGAGCTGTGAGGGGAACGGCACCTCCGTACCTTCAGGCTCTGATCAGTCCCTACACCCAAACGAGGGCATTGCGTTCATCCACCTCTGGCCTGCTGGCTCCCCTTCCTCTGCGGAAGCATAGTTCCCGCTCAGCCCAGTCAAAACTGTTCGCTGCTCTGGCACCCCAATGGTGGAACAAGCTCCCTCACGACGCCAGGACAGCGGAGTCACTCACCACTTTCCGGAGACATTTGAAACCCCACCTCTTTAAGGAATACCTGGGATAGGATAAAGTAATCCTTCTACCCCCCCTAAAAAAAAAAATAATAATTGTAAAGTGGTTATCCCACTGGCTATAGGGTGAATGCACCAATTTGTAAGTCGCTCTGGATAAGAGCGTCTGCTAAATGACGTAAATGTAAATGTAAATGTAAGCTTCCCAGTAAAGCAATAAAAACAAGTAAGCATCCCAGAAGAAAAGTGCTCAAAATTGCCCACGTTAACATATATAGCTTAAGAAACAAGGTCCATGAAATCATTAATTTGCTAGTAACAGATGACATTCATATTCTGACAATCTCTGAAACTCACTTAGATAATACCTTTGATGATACAGTGGTAGCAATACAAGGTTATAACATTTACAGAAAATACAGAAATGCCAATGGGGGCGGTGTTTCCGTCTATATTCAGAACCACATCCCTGTAAAGCTTAGAGAGGATCTCATGTTAAATACTGTTGAAGTAATATGGCTACAGGTTCATCTGCCTCACCTAAAGCCCATTCTGGTGGGAAGCTGCTATAGACCACCAAGCGCTAACAGTCAGTATCTGGATAACATGTGTGAAATGCTTGATAATATATGTGATATCAATAGAGAGGTATACTTTCTGGGTGATTTAAATATTGGCAGGCTTTCTTCAGGCTGCCCACTCAAGAAAAAGCTTCAGACTGTAACTAGTGCCTGCAACCTGGTTCAGGTTATCAGTCAACCTACCAGGGTAGTTACAAACAGTACAGGAATTAAATCATCAACATGTATTGATCATATCTTTACTAATGCTGCAGAAATTTGCTTTAAAGCAGTATCCATATCCATTGGATGTAGTGATCACAATATAGTAGCCATATCTAGGAAAACCAAAGCTCCAAAGTCTGGGCCTAATATTGTGTATAAGAGGTCATACAATACGTTTTGTAGTGATTCCTATGTTGTTGATGTAAAGAATATATGTTGGTCCGTGGTGTGTAATGACGAACAACCAGACACTGCACTTGACACATTTATGAATTTGCTTATTCCAGTTACTAATAAGCATGCACCCATTAAGGAAATGACTGTAAAAACTGTTAAATCCCTGTGGATTGATGAGGAATTGAAAAATGGTATGGTTGAGAGGGATGAGGCAAAAGGAATGGCAAATAAGTCTGGCTGCACAACCGATTGGCAAACGTACTGCAAACTGAGAAATCATGTGACTAAACTGAATAAAAAAAAGAAGAAGAAACTACACTATTAAACAAAGATAAATGACATAAAGAATGATAGTAAAAAGCTTTGGAGCACCTTAAATGAAAGTTTGGGAAAAAAGGCAAACTCAGCTCCATCATTCATTGAATCATTTGCTCATTCATCACAAAACCAACTGATATTGCCAACTACTTTAATAATTTTTTCATTGGCAAGATTAGCAAACTTAGGCATGACATGCCACCACCATGCTTCACCATTGGGATGCTGCCAGGTTTCCTCCAGACGTGACGCTTGGCATTCAGGCCCGAGAATCTTCTTTCTCATGGTCTGAAAGTCTTTAGGTGCCTTTTGGGAAACTCCAAGCGGGCTGTTATGTGCCTTTTACTGAGGAGTGGATTCCGTCTGGTCACTCTACCATAAAGGCCTGATTGGTGGAGTGCTGCAGAGATGGTTGTCCTTCTGGAAGTTCTCCCATCTCCACAGAGGAACTCTAGAGCTCTGTCAGAGTTTGGCTGGGTGGCCAGCTCTAGGAATAGTCTTGGTGGTTCCAAATTTCTTCCATTTAAGAATGATGGAGGCCACTGTGTTCTTGGGGACCTTCAATGCTGCAGATATTTTTTGGTACCCTTCTCTAGATCTGTGCCGCGACACAATCCTGTCTCGGAGCTCTACGGACAATTCCTTTGACCTCATGGCTTGGTTTTTGCTCTGACATGCCCTGTCAACCTTGGGAAATTATTTAGACAGGTGTGTGCCTTTCCAAATCATGTCCAATCAATTGAATTTACCACAGATGGACTCCAATCAAGTTGTAGAAACATGTCAAGGATGATCAATGGAATCAGGATGCACCTAAGCTCAATTTAGAGTCTCATAGCAAAGGGTCTGAAACGTATGTAAATAAGGTATTTCTGTTTCTTATTTTTAATACATTTGCAAAAATGTCTAAAAACCTGTTTTCACTTTGTCATTAGGGGGTATTGTGTGTAGATTGATTAGGATTTTTAAAAATTTAATCCATGTTAGAATAAGGCTGTAACAACAAAATGTGGAAAAAGTCAAGTGGTCTGAATACATTCTGAATACACTGTAACTAAGGAATTACACCAGGCGGTGTCAGAGGAAGGCCTTAAAAATGTTCAACGATTCCAGCCACCCAAGTCATAGACTGTTCTCTCTGCTACCGCACAGCAAGTTGTACCGATGCACCAAGTCTGGATCCAACGGGACCCTGAACAGCTTCTACCTCCAAGCCATCAGACTGCTAAATAGATAGTTTGTTAACCAATAGCTACCCGGACTATCTGCACTGACCCTTTATACACCCTTTTAACTCATCACATACGCTGCTGCTACTGTTGATTATTTATCCTGATGCATAGTCACTTTATCCCTACCTATATGTTCATACACTACATAACCAAAAGTATGTGGACACCTGCTCGTCCAACATCTCATTCTAAAATCATGGGCATTAATATGGAGTTGGTCCCCCCTTTGCTGCTATAACAGCCTCCACTCTTCTGGGAAGGCTTTCCACTAGTTCTATAATAGCAGGGATGATGTCTTACAATTCAGTAGTTCTATAATAGCAGGGATGATGTCTTACCATTCAGTAGTTCTATGATAGCAGGGATGATGTCTTACCATTTAGTAGTTCTATGATAGCAGGGATGATGTCTTACCATTCAGTAGTTCTATAATAGCAGGGATGATGTCTTACCATTCAGTAGTTCTATAATAGCAGGGATGATGTCTTACCATTCAGTAGTTCTATAATAGCAGGGATGATGTCTTACCATTCAGTAGTTCTATAATAGCAGGGATGATGTCTTACCATTCAGTAGTTCTATAATAGCAGGGATGATGCCAGACTTGGCCAACATGGCGGCACAGCTGTCATCCATGGACACCGTCCCAATCATGATCACCACCTCTAGTATCAGGTCATCCTCCGCGGAGCCTGATGACAACACAGAGGTCAGGTTTCTGGGGTTAGACGGTGATCTCCTGTTCTACTTGTTTCCAGAACTACGGTGAGTTACAAAATATGGAGTTGTTTCTTTAGAACAACTCCATATTCTCTCTTTCTCTCAGAAACTAAATCCACTCTTCTTCTTCAGTGATATAGTTACCTGGTTTGAGTCTCTTTCTCTCTCGCTCTCGCTCTGTCTCTCAATTCAATTAAAATCAAATCAAAAGGGCTTTACTGGGAAACGTGTCAATTCAAATCAAATCAAAAGGGCTTTACTGGGAAACGTGTCAATTCAAATCAAATCAAAAGGGCTTTACTGAGAAACGTGTCAATTCAAATCAAATCAAAAGGGCTTTACTGGGAAACGTGTCAATTCAAATCAAATCAAAAGGGCTTTACTGGGAAACGTGTGTACATCGCCAAAGCAAGTGAAATAAACAATAAACAGAAGTGAGAAAAGACACAAAACAACATCAACAAAAAACTATTAGAAATTAACAGTAACTATTACACTCAAAAAGGTTTCAAAAAGATCAAGACATTTCCAGAGTTATATTCTCAGCTATGAACAGTGTTTTAGAAATGTGCAAATAGCTGTGGGCAGTGGGCACATATTCTATCTTCTCTTGAGAGCCAGTTCTGCCTACGGCGGCCTTTCTCAATAGCAAGGCTATGCTCACTGAGTCTGTACATAATCAAGGATTTTCGTAATTTTGGGTCTGTCACAGTGGTTAGGTATTCTGCCAGTGTGTACTCTCTGTTTAGGGCCAGATAGCGGTCCAATTGTTGTTGTTGATTCTTTCCAGTTTGTTAAATAGTCTGTTTGAGAACAGAGCCCCAGAACCAGCTGGCTGAGGGGACTCTTCTCCAGGTTCATCTCTCTGTAGGTGATGGCTTTGTGATGGAATGTGTGGGCATCGCTTCCTTTTAGGTGGTTGTAGAATTCACTCACTCACTCACTCACTCACTCACTCACTCACTCACTCACCTGGTTTGAGTCTATCTTTAAGGTAAGGTACCAGGTTGTACTCCTTCAGCACCAGTTCCCAGTCCAGATCAGCGATAGTGAGGTTAGCCAGGGTCCCCAGACACTCTATCACGTATTCCTCGTTTTCATCAGGACTGATCTGGGCTGCCAAGTCTCCTACGTAGTCCTGAAGGAGACCGTTCTGTTAGTAAGTCACTCAGCAACACTTCATACATACAGTCTCCTTTCCAAATATCTCTGATCCACTGCTGCCTCATGGTGCACTGTATGCATGCTTTTATATGGCTTCATTGCTGGGAGCTTCATAATGTGTTCTTTACAGTCTTTTCAACCAATTCAGTTACAACATCTGCTTTATCAAGTCACTAACATCCAACATGAATTTAGTACTAACGATGAAGAGGTGTTTGGGTGGTCCGTCGTGTTGAGAGATGTTTCGTATCATCTTCATCAGTAAAGGATCCTTCAGCTTCAGAGCCCTCTTCATCAACATCTTCAGACCATTACCTGAGGGAAGGGAATCAAGCATTCATCATTTATTCAACAGCATGTGAAATATTTATACTATTGAATTAATTCACATGGAGGATGACAATGACGTGTCTAGGACTTATTTCCATGGTTCTTAGATCACCAGACCATCTCTGATACATCTGGTGGTCTGTACCTTCACAGATGAGCTGTATAACTGATAGTGGTCTGTACCTTCACAGATGAGCTGTATAACTGATAGTGGTCTGTATCTTCACAGATGAGCTGTATAACTGATAGTGGTCTGTACCTTCACAGATGAGCTGTATAACTGATAGTGGTCTGTACCTTCACAGATGAGCTGTATAACTGATAGTGGTCTGTACCTTCACAGATGAGCTGTATAACTGATAGTGGTCTGTACCTTCACAGATGAGCTGTATAACTGATAGTGGTCTGTACCTTCACAGATGAGCTGTATAACTGATAGTGGTCTGTACCTTCACAGATGAGCTGTATAACTGATAGTGGTCTGTACCTTCACAGATGAGCTGTATAACTGATAGTGGTCTGTACCTTCACAGATGAGCTGTATAACTGATAGTGGTCTGTACCTTCACAGATGAGCTGTATAACTGATAGTGGTCTGTACCTTCACAGATGAGCTGTATAACTGATAGTGGTCTGTACCTTTCACAGATGAGCTGTATAACTGATAGTGGTCTGTACTTTCACAGATGAGCTGTATAACTGATAGTGGTCTGTACTTTCACAGATGAGCTGTATAACTGATAGTGGTCTGTACCTTCACAGATGAGCTGTATAACTGATAGTGGTCTGTACCTTCACAGATGAGCTGTATAACTGATAGTGGTCTGTACCTTCACAGATGAGCTGTATAACTGATAGTGGTCTGTACTTTCACAGATGAGCTGTATAACTGATAGTGGTCTGTACTTTCACAGATGAGCTGTATAACTGATAGTGGTCTGTACTTTCACAGATGAGCTGTATAACTGATAGTGGACCTCCCTATCTTCACAGATGAGCTGTATAACTGATAGTGGACCTCCCTATCTTCACAGATGAGCTGTATAACTGATAGTGGTCTGTACCTTCACAGATGAGCTGTATAACTGATAGTGGACCTCCCTATCTTCACAGATGAGCTGTATAACTGATAGTGGACCTCCCTACCTTCACAGATGAGCTGAGCGTTCTTCTTGTTAGCTGCCAGGTTGATACAGAAGGAGATGAGCTCAGCATCGATCCTCTCCTCACCGTGCTCAAACAACATCTTCATCAACTGGTGAGTCAACACAGAGCACTAAGTTAGCATGTTAGCATTAGATACACTGAACAAAAATATAAACACAATATGTAAAGTGTTGGTCCCGAGTGGCGCAGTGGTCTAAGGCACTGCATCACAGTGCTAGCTGTGCCACTAGAGATCCTGGTTCGAATCCAGGCTCTGTCGTAGCCGGCCGCGACCGGGGGACCCATGGGGCGGCGCACAATTGGCCCAGGGTAGGGGAGGGAATGGCCGGCAGGGATGTAGCTCAGTTGGTAGAGCATGGTGTTTGCAACGCCAGGGTTGTGGGTTTGATTCCCACGGGGAGCCAGTATGATTTTTTAAATTTTTATAATGTATGCACTCACTAACTGTAAGTCACTCTGGATAAGAGCGTCTGCTAAATGACTAAAATGTAAATGTAAATGTTTCATGAGCTGAAATAAAAGATCCCAGAAATGTTCCATACGCACAAAAATCGTATTTCTCTCAAATTTTGTGCACAAACCTGTTTACATCCCTGTTAGTGAGCATTTCTCCTTTGCCAAGATAATCCATCCACCTGACAGGTGTGGCATATCAAGAAGCTGATTAAACAGCATTATCATTACACAGGTGCACCTTGTGCTGGGGACAATAAAAGGCCACTGTAAAATGTGTAGTTTTGTCACATAACACAATGCCACAGGAGTCTCAAGTTGAGGGAGCATGCTATTGGCATGCGACTGCAGGAATATCCACCAGAGCTGTTGCCAGAGAATTTAATGTTCATTTTTCTACCTCCAACCTTGTTTTAGAGAATTTGGCAGTACGTCCAACCGACCTCACAACCGCAGACCACGTGTATGGCGTTGTGTGGGGGAGCGGTTTGCTGATGTCAACGTTGTGAACAGAGTGCCCCATGGTGGCAGTGGGGTTATGGTATGGGTAGACATAAGCTACGGATAACGAACACAATTGCATTTTATCGATGGCAATTTGAATGCCAGAGATTCGGTGACGAGATCCTGAGGCCAATTGTCATGTCATTCATCCGCCGCCATCACCACATGTTTCAGCATGATAATGCACTGCTCCATGTCGCAAGGATCTGTACACAATTCCTGGAAGCTGAAAATGTCCCAGTTCTTCCATGGCATGTATACTCACCAGACATGTCACCCATTGAGCATGTTTGGGATGCTCTGGATCGACGTGTACGACAGCGTGTTCCAGTTCCTGCCAATTTACAGCCACTTTGCACAGCCATTGAAGAGGAGTGGAACAACATTCCACAGGCCACAATCAACAGCCTGATCAACTCTATGCGAAGGAGATGTGTCGCGCTGCATGAGGCAAATGGTGATCACACCAGATACTGTTTATTTTTAAGGTATCCGTGACCAACATATTCCCAGTCATGTGAAATACATAGATTAGGGCCTAGTGACCAGATGCATATCTGTATTCCCAGTCATGTGAAATACATAGATTAGGGCCTAATTAATGTATTACAATTGAATTATTTCCTTATATGAACTGTCACTCAGTAAAATCTTTGAAATTGTCGTATGTTGCGTTTATACTTTTGTTTAGTGTATTTATCAGTGTTATGGCTCGGGGGTAGAAGCTGTTCAGCGTCCTGCTGGTTCCAGACTTGGTGCATCGGTACCGCTTGTCGCGCGGTAGCAGAGAACAGTCTATGACGTGGGTGGCTGGAGTCTTTGACCATTTTTAGGGCCTTCCTCTGACACTGCCTGGTATAGAGGTCCTGGATGGCAGGACATGTTTTATGTACAAGATGTATATTTGACGTATATTTGTATATCCTACACCTAATATAGAATAGAAGAGGCATTTAAATTTCAT
Organism: Coregonus sp. 'balchen'; assembly: GCA_902810595.1. Classification (NCBI taxonomy): domain Eukaryota; kingdom Metazoa; phylum Chordata; class Actinopteri; order Salmoniformes; family Salmonidae; genus Coregonus; species Coregonus sp. 'balchen'. The sequence continues at coordinate 49,301,273 of LR778273.1, read as the reverse complement.
AGAATTTCACTGAATTCAATTATATTTCCTTTCATTAAATTCGAATTGCAATAATATATCCTGTTTACTGCATCAATCGTAATTCAATTCTAATTGAATTGGAATTGATGAGGCATTCTCAATCCAATTCTGAATCCAATTGTGAATTGAGCACAACCCTGGTGTAGGTGCTGATCCAGGATCAGGTGTTGTACCGTTACCTGTGGGATGCAGTCTGTGTAGGCGAACATGGACTTGAACCTGTCATCAACACTGATGTGGTACAGGATACACATGGCCATCTGCTTGTGGTTCTCATCACCTGAGAGAAGGAACACATTACTACACATTAAACCAACAGCTCAAACCTGATACATTATATTCAGATAGATAGATAGATCTGGGAGAGAGAGAGAGAGAGAGAGAGAGAGAGAGAGAGAAAGAAAGAGAGAGAGAGCGAGAGAGAGAGAGCGAGAGAGAGAGAGAGAGAGAGAGAGAGAGACCCAGAAAACCTGAGCCTACGCCTTCACTATGGTCAATCAGTTAAACAATACAGAAATACACTACGGAAAAAGAAGGAACAGCACGTCAGATATCAGGCCATATTTACTTTTTTTAAATAATTTAGCAGACGCTCTTATCCAGAGCGACTTACAGGAGCAACTATGGTTAAGTGCCTTGCTCAAGGGCACATCGGCAGACTTTTCATCTAGTCGGCTCAGAGATTCGCTAGGCTTAACCGCTAGGCTATCTACCGCCCTAACAAAGAAGCCCTAACCCTAACCCAAAGAAGCAAGAGCAAAACCATACTGTTTACGCGATCATTTATAACGCTTTGAATCAGTTATTAAAGACTAAGATTACATTGGATGAACTACAGGACAAAATACAAACCCTTCAACACCAAAAAGGCCTGTGGTGTTGATGGTATCCTCAACGAAATTATTAAATATACAGACCACAAATTCAAATGGGCTATTCTTAAACTTTTCAACATTATCCTCAGTCCACCCTCTTCAACATTTATATCAATGAATTGTCGAGGGCACTAGAACAGTCTGCCACGCCCGGCTTCCCCCTAATGGTCCCCTGTAGCTCAGTTGGTAGAGCATGGCGCTTGCAACAGCAGGTTTGTGGGTTCATTTCCCACGGGGGGCCAGTATGAAAATGTATGCACTCACTAACTGTAAGTCGCTCTGGATAAGAGCGTCTGATAAATGACTAAAATGCACCCGGCCTCACCCTACTAGAATCTGAAGTCAAATGTCTACTGTTTGCTGATGATCTGGTGCTTCTGTCCCCAACCAAGGAGGGCCTACAGCAGCACCTAGATCTTCTGCACAGATTCTGTCAGACCTGGGTCCTGACAGTAAATCTCAGTAAGACAAAAATAATAGTGTTACAAAAAAGGTCCAGTTGCCAGGACAACAAATACAAATTCCATCTAGACACCGTTGCCCTAGAGCACACAAAAAACTATACATACCTCGGCCTAAACATCAGCGCCACAGGTTACTTCCACAAAGCTGTGAACGATCTGAGAGACAAGGCAAGAAGGGCCTTCTACGCCATCAAAAGGAACATAATATTTGACATCCCAATTAGGAGCTGGCTAAAAAATACTTGAATCAGTTATAGAACCCATTGCCCTTTATGGTCGTGAGGTCTGGGGTCCGCTCACCAACCAAGAATTCACAAAATGGGACAAACACCAAATTGAGACTCTGCATGCAGAATTCTGCAAAAATATACGTTGTGTACAACGTAAAACCCCAAACAATGCATGCAGAGCAGAATTAGGACTATACCCGCTAGTTATCAAAATCCAAAAAAGAGCTGTTAAATTCTACAACCACCTAAAAGGAAGTGATGCCCACACATTCCATAACTAAGCCCTCACCTACAGAGAGATGAACCTGGAGAAGAGTCCCCTCAGCCAGCTGGTTCTGGGGCTCTGTTCACAAACAGACCCCACAGAGCCCAGGACAGAAACACATTTAGACCAAACCAAATTATGAGAAAGCAAAAAGAGAACTATTTGACACACTGGAAAGAATCAACCAAAAAACAGAGCAAATTGGAATGCTATCCGGTGCTAAACAGAGAATACACAGTGGCAGAATACCCCAAATTAAGAAAATCCTGCCCACAAAATGAGGTGGAAACTGAGCTGCACTTCCTAACCTCCTGCCAAATGTATGACCACATTAGAGACACATATTTCCCACAGATCACACAGACCCACAAAGAATTTGAAAACAAATCAAACATTGATAAACTCACATATCTATTGAGTGAAATACCACAGTGTGCCATCACAGCAGCAAGATTTGTGGCCCGTTGCCACAAGAAAAGGGCAACCAGCGAAGAACAAACACCATTGTAAATACAACCCATATTTATGTTTATTTATTTTCCCTTTTGTACTTTAACTATTTGCACATCGTTACAACACTGTACATTGCCAATAATATAATTTTTGAAATGTCTTTATTCTTTTAAAACTTTTGTGAGTGTCATGTTTACTAATGTATCACATGTTCCTTTCCCTTTTGTTTATTGTCTATTCCATTTGCTTTGGCAACGTTAACATAAGTTTCCCAATAATTAATTAATTAATAATTTTGCCAATAAAGTCCTATGAACTGATTTGAGAGGACATAGTCCAGTGTGGTACGTACCCAGCAGGGAGGTGAGTTTGGGCAGCAAGCCGACCTGCACCATCTTGTTGCGGAGCCCGGTGTCAAAGGAGAGGTTGAGGAGCAGACGCAGTGTGATGTTCAGCAGGTCTTCATGTTCACACGGGACCAGACGAGACAGACGCTCTACGGTGTCTACCTCAGCCTAGCAACACAACCAACCAATCACAGCACAGGGTTAGGGTTAGCAACCAATCACAGCACAGGGTTAGGGTTAATAACTCATCACAAAACAGGGGTAGGGTTAATAACTCATCACAAAACAGGGGTAGGGTTAACAACCAATCACAGCACAGGGATAGGGTTAACAACCAATCACAGCACAGGGTTAGGGTTAACAACCAATCACAGCACAGGGTTAGGGTTAACAACCAATCACAGCACAGGGTTAGGGTTAATAACCAATCACAGCACAGGGTTAGGGTTAACAACCAATCACAGCACAGGGTTAGGGTTAATAACCAATCACAGCACAGGGTTAGGGTTAATAACCAATCACAGCACAGGGTTAGGGTTAATAACCAATCACAATACAGGGTTAGGGTTAACAACCAATCACAATACAGGGAAATGATTAGGACTCATTATGACTTTTATTATAGCGTCCAGTAAACCCACAAGCGAACATGCAGGTTACAGCAGTTTAATGTGTACACTGCCGTGTGAAATAAAGTCTGATGATGTCTCCTTCCCCATAGACTAGAACGATCATGTATAACGTATGGACACAGCAAGGTAGTTGTTTTTTCACTGGTAAAATGTCTCCTGAAGAGGATATCACATCAAGACAGCACACTGTTCCCTCTATGCTGATTTAGATACAGTATTCTGACCTGGTATCCTCCTGTATGCAATTTATTGTACTGTATTCCCTCCATATAAACTAGACCTGACTCTACTCCTGATCCACCACCATATAAACTAGACTAGATAGTGAGGCAATACTACATTAGAATAAGAGAAGGGTCTATGTTGATGTGTGTTGGCTTGACAGCCCTCCATCTCTCCATGCATACATCCCTCTCCGTCCCTCCCTCCTTCTCCCCTCTCCCTCCTCATTCCTCCCTCTCCTTATTCTTCTCTCTCTCCCTCCTCTCCCATCTCCCTCTCTTACCATATCGTTCTTGTTCTCCAGGAAGATGCTGAGTTTCTTGAGGAAGGACACCACTAGCACCAGCAGCTCCTCGTTCTCCCGGTCCAGGGTCTTCACCAGCATGTGGACAATGTTCTTGTTTCTCATCTTCAGCTCTGTCCTGGTGTCCTCAGCCAGGTTCAACAACAGGTACAGAGCAACTAGAGAACAGGAGGATCATCTCAGCCAGGTTCAACAACAGGTACAGAGCAACTAGAGAACAGGAGGATCATCTCAGCCAGGTTCAACAACAGGTACAGAGCAACTAGAGAACAGGAGGATCATCTCAGCCAGGTTCAACAACAGGGACAGAGCAACTAGAGAACAGGAGGATCATCTCAGCCAGGTTCAACAACAGGGACAGAGCAACTAGAGAACAGGAGGATCATCTCAGCCAGGTTCAACAACAGGGACAGAGCAACTAGAGAACAGGAGGATCATCTCAGCCAGGTTCAACAACAGGGACAGAGCAACTAGAGAACAGGAGGATCATCTCAGCCAGGTTCAACAACAGGGACAGAGCAACTAGAGAACAGGAGGATCATCTCAGCCAGGTTCAACAACAGGGACAGAGCAACTACAGAACAGGAGGATCATCTCAGCCAGGTTCAACAACAGGGACAGAGCAACTAGAGAACAGGAGGATCATCTCAGCCAGGTTCAACAACAGGGACAGCTACTAGAGAACAGGAGGATCATCTCAGCCAGGTTCAACAACAGGGACAGCTACTAGAGAACAGGAGGATCATCTCAGCCAGGTTCAACAACAGGGACAGCTACTAGAGAACAGGGGGATCATCTCAGCCAGGTTCAACAACAGGTACAGAGCAACTAGAGGACAGGAGGATCATCTCAGCCAGGTTCAACAACGGGACAGCTACTAGAAACGGAGATCATCTCAGCCAGGTTCAACAAAGGGACATCTATGAGAACAGGAGGATCTCTCAGCCAGGTTCAACAACAGGACACTACTAGAGAACAGGAGGATCATCTCAGCCAGGTTCAACAACAGGGAGAGTAAGAGAACAGGAGGATCATCTCAGCCAGGTTCAAAACAGGTACAGCACTAGAGAACAGGAGGATCATCTCAGCCAGGTTCAACAACAGGGACAGCTATAGAGAACAGGAGGATCTCAGCCAGGTTCAACAACAGGGACAGCTACTAGAGAACAGGAGGTACTCACGGGTCACACAGCCGGTTTCAACACAGGGACAGCTAGAGAACCGCAGGTATCCACAGCCAGTTCAAGAACAGGAGATCAACAACAGGTGATCATCAGCCAGGTTCAACAGACGGGACATCAGAAGAGGATCATTCAGCCAGGTTCAACACAGGGACACTAGAGAACGGGAGCTACTCAGCCAGGTTCACCAACAGGACAGGATAGAGAACAGAGGATCATCTCAGCCAGGTTAACAACAGGGACAGCTACTAGAGAACGGAGGATCATCCAGCCAGGTTCAACAACAGGACAGCTACAGAGAAAAGGGGGATCATCTCAGCCGGGTTCAACAACGGGACAGCACTAGAGAACAGGAGGATCATCTCAGCCAGGTTCAACAACAGGGACGCTACTAGAGAACAGGAGGATCATCTCAGCCAGGTTCAAAAAGGGACAGCTACTGAGAACAGGAGGATCATCAGCCAGGTTCAACAGACACATGGGAACAGGGGTTCTAATCATCGCTAACAGGAGGATCATCGTTCCAGTTTCAAACAGGTATCAGACTGCCAAGAACAGGAGCATCATCGCCACAGGTTACACAGGGACAGCTTCAGGAACAATTGCAGCAGGTTCAACAAGCAGGTCACTAGAGCAACTAGAACAGAGGATCTGACCGGTTCCACAGGGCCTAAAGTAACAGGAGATCATGGTAGTGGTTGTAAACAGGGCGAGCAACTAGAGATAGGGTATCTCAGCCGGTTCAAAAAGGGCATACTGAGAACAGGAGGATCACAGCCAGTGGGTCAAAGCAGGGACAGCTAAGGATAGAACGGGATCATCTCAGCCAGGTTCAACAACAGGGACAGCTACTAGAGAACAGGGAGTTCTAAATGCCCATTCAGCTACACAGGGTAGGAGGACAGAGATTCTATTTCAAATCCATTCCATCTTCCAGAGCTGTCCAGAGCTCAAGCAGACCAGTATCCTGCCTAAACAAGGTCTGCTAACAACTAGATCGCTGTGAGCAACATGGCAGAAGAAGGGTAGAAGGCCAGGTACAACTATGAATGTTACCTCTGAGCAGCTGCTCCGGTTTGACCAGAGGTCCCTGGTTCTTCTTAAAGGGTTAGAGGTTATACTGTTGGGTTAGTGGTTAGGGTTATACTGTGGGGTTAGGGGTCAGGGATATACTGTGGGGTTAGGGTTATACTGTGGGGTTAGGGTTATACTGTTGGGTTAGTGGTTAGGGATATACTGTGGGGTTAGGGGTTAGGGGTTAGGGATATACTGTGGGGTTAGGGGTTAGGGATATACTGTGGGGTTAGGGATATACTGTGGGGTTAGGGATATACTGTGGGGTTAGGGGTTAGGGGTTATACTGTGGGGTTAGGGGTTAGGGATATACTGTGGGGTCAGGGGTTAGGGATATACTGTGGGTTCAGGGGTTAGGGTTATACTGTGGGGTTAGGGGTTAGGGATATACTGTGGGGTTAGGGATATACTGTGGGGTTAGGGTTATACTGTGGGGTTAGGGGTTAGGGATATACTGTGGGGTCAGGGGTTAGGGATATACTGTGGGGTCAGGGGTTAGGGATATACTGTGGGGTTAGGGATATACTGTGGGGTCAGGGGTTAGGGATATACTGTGGGGTTAGGGATATACTGTGGGGTTAGGGATATACTGTGGGGTTAGGGATATACTGTGGGGTTAGGGATATACTGTGGGGTCAGGGGTTAGGGATATACTGTGGGGTTAGGGATATACTGTGGGGTTAGGGGTATACTGTGGGGTTAGGGGTTAGGGATATACTGTGGGGTTAGGGATATACTGTGGGGTTAGGGATATACTGTGGGGTTAGGGATATACTGTGGGGTTAGGGGTTAGGGATATACTGTGGGGTTAGGGATATACTGTGGGGTCAGGGGTTAGGGATATACTGTGGGGTTAGGGGTTAGGGATATACTGTGGGGTTAGGGATATACTGTGGGGTTAGGGGTTAGGGTTATACTGTGGGGTTAGTGGTTAGGGATATACTGTGGGGTTAGTGGTTAGGGATATACTGTGGGGTTAGGGATATACTGTGGGGTTAGGGATATACTGTGGGGTTAGGGGTTAGGGGTTATACTGTGGGGTTAGGGGTTAGGGATATACTGTGGGGTTAGGGGTTAGGGATTATACTGTGGGTTCAAGGGGTTAGGGTTATACTGTGGGGTCAGGGTTAGGGTTAGACTGTGGGGTTAGGGGTTTAGGGATATACTGTGGGGTTAGGGGTTAGGGATATACTTGTGGGGTTAGGGATATACCTGTGGGGTTAGGGGTTAGGGGTTATACTGTGGGGTTAGGGGTTAGGGATATACTGTGGGGTCAGGGGTTAGGGATATACTGTGGGGTCAGGGGTTAGGGTTATACTGTGGGGTTAGGGGTTAGGGATATACTGTGGGGTTAGGGATATACTGTGGGGTCAGGGGTTAGGGATATACTGTGGGGTTAGGGGTTAGGGATATACTGTGGGTTAGGGATATACTGTGGGGTTAGGGTATACTGTGGGGTTAGGGATATACTGTGGGGTCAGGGGTTAGGGTTATACTGTGGGGTTAGGGGTTAGGGATATACTGTGGGGTTAGGGGTTAGGGATATACTGTGGGGTTAGGGATATACTGTGGGGTTAGGGGTTAGGGTTATACTGTGGGGTTAGGGGTTAGGGTTATACTGTGGGGTCAGGGTTAGGGTTATACTGTGGGGTTAGGGTTACGGGGGTTAGGGATATACTGTGGGGTCAGGGGATATATACTGTGGGGTTAGGGGTTAGGATATACTGTGGGGTTAGTGGTTAGGGATATACTGTGGGGGTTACGGGGTTAGGGGATATACTGTGGGGTTAGGGAATACTGTGGGGTCAGGGTTAATACTGTGGGGTCAGGGGTTAGGGATATACTGTGGGGTTTAGTGGTTAGGGATATACTGTGGGGTTAGGGGTTAGGGATATACTGTGGGGTTAGGGTTAGGGTTATACTGTGGTGGGTTAGGGTTATACTGTGGGGTTAGGGTTATACTGTGGGGTTAGGGTTAGGGATATACTGTGGGGTTAGGGGTTAGGTGTATACTGTTGGGGTCAGGGGTTAGGGATATACTTGTTGGGGTTAGGGGTTAGGGATATACTGTGGGGTTGTATGGGGTTAGGGTTGGTATACTGTGGGGGTTAGGGGTGTAGGGATATACTGTGGGGTTAGGGTATACTGTGGGGTCAGGGGTTATGGGTATAGGATATCTGTGGGGTTAGGGTTAGGGATATACTGTGGGGTCAGGGGTTAGGGATATACTGTGTGGGTTAGGGTATACTGTGGGTCAGGGGTTAGGGTTATACTGTGGGGTTAGGGTTATACTGTGGGGTTAGGGGTTAGGGATATACTGTGGGGTTAGGGGTATACTGTGGGGTTAGGGGTTAGGGTTATACTGTGGGGTTGGGTTAGGGATATACTGGTGGGGTTAGGTGTATACTGTGGGGTCAGGGGTTAGGGTTTACTGGTGGGGTTAGGGGGTAGGGTTATATAACTGTGGGGTTAGGGTTAGGATATACTGTGGGGTCAGGGGTTTAGGGATATACTGTGGGGTTAGGGGTTAGGGTTTATACTGTGGGGTTAGGGGTTATACTGTGGGGTTAGGGGTTAGGGATATACTGTGGGTGGGGTCATGGGGTTAGGGTATTACTGTGGGGTCAGGGGTTAGGGATATACTGTGGGGTTAGGGGTTAGGGATATACTGTGGGGTCAGGGGTTAGGGTTATACTGTGGGGTTAGGGGTTAGGGTTATACTGTGGGGTTAGGGTTATACTGTGGGGTCAGGGGTTAGGGTTATACTGTGGGGTTAGGGGTTAGGGTTATACTGTGGGGTTAGGGTTATACTGTGGGGTTAGGGTTAGGGATTACTGTGGGGTCAGGGGTTAGGGATATACTGTGGGGTCAGGGGTTAGGGATATACTGTGGGGTTAGGGTTAGGGATATACTGTGGGTTAGGGGTTAGGGATTATACTGTGGGGTTAGGGTTAGTGGATATAACTGTGGGGTTAGGGATATACTGTGGGGTTAGGGATATACTGTGGGGTTAGGGATATACTGTGGGGTTAGGGGTTAGGGATATACTGTGGGGTTAGGGGTTAGGGATATACTGTGGGGTCAGGGGTTAGGGATATACTGTGGGGTCAGGGTTAGGGATATACTGTGGGGTTTAGGGATATACTGTGGGGTCAGGGGTTATGGGAGTATACTGTGGGGTTAGTGGGTTAGGGGTATACTGTGGGGTTAGGGGTTAGGGTAACTGTGGGGTTAGGGGTTGTATACTGTGGGGTTAGGGGTTAGGGTATACTGTGGGGTTAGGGGTTAGGGTATACTGTGGGGTTAGGGTTAGTACTGTGGGTTAGGGGTTAGGGTTAGACTGTGGGGTTAGGGGTTAGGGGTTAGGGATATACTGTGGGGTTAGGGGTTAGGGATATACTGTGGGGTTAGGGGTTAGGGGTATACTGTGGGGTTAGGGGTTAGGGTTATACTGTGGGGTTAAGGGGTTATAGGTCTGTGGGGTTAGGGGTTAGGGGTATACTGTGGGGTTAGGGGTTAGGGATATACTGTGGGGTTAGGGGTTAGGGGTATACTGTGGGGTTAGGGGTTAGGGTTATACTGTGGGGTTAGGGGTTATACTGTGGGGTTAGGGGTTAGGGGTATACTGTGGGGTCAGGGGTTAGGGGTTAGACTGGTACCTCTCAGCAGCTGCTCCTGTTTTACCAGTAGTCCCTGGTACTTCTTAAAGGCCTTCTCATGTTCCTTCCTCAAGGCCTGGTTGTCAGGGTCGTCTTCACGTAGTTACAGTCAAGGAAGGGCTCTGACTGACTGACTGATTTATTTATTATTGACAAAACAGCAACAGTAAAGGGGGTACATGGAAAAACTGACACACCCTGGGATCAGCATCCATTCATTTCCCACAGCAAACGGTTATTTATCATCACTTAGAAAACCATGCAGGGGTGTTCAATGTCAGTCCTGAAGGGCCAAAACACTGCAGGGGTGTTCAATGTCAGTCCTGAAGGGCCAAAACACTGCAGGGGTGTTCAATGTCAGTCCTGAAGGGCCAAAACACTGCACGGGTGTTCAATGTCAGTCCTGGAGGGCCAAAACACTTCTGATTTTCATCCACTCCTTCTAATCAGGGACTGATTCAGACCAGGGACACCAGGTGAGTGGAATTAATGACCAGGGGACCAACATTTAACAGCCCTGCATTAAAGGATATACGTCTCCTAACCCAGACCCTGACCCTGACCCTGACCCTGACCCCGACCCCGACGCCGACCCAGACCCCGACCCCGACCCAGACCCAGACCCCGACCCCGACCCAGACCCAGACCCCGACCCAGACCCAGACCCAGACCCTGACCCCGACCCTGACCCAGACCCAGACCCAGACCCAGACCCCGACCCCGACCCTGACCCTGACCCAGACCCCGACCCCGACCCTGACCCAGACCCCGACCCCGACCCAGACCCCGACCCAGACCCCCGACCCAGACCCCGACCCTGACCCTGACCCTGACCCAGACCCTGACCTGACCCTTACCCAGACCCAGACCCCGACCCCGACCCCGACCCAGACCCAGACCCCGACCCCGACACTGACCCCGACCCTGACCCAGACCCTGAAGTGAAGGATATATGTCTTGGTCTTCTTCTGCAGTTCGTCCTGCCAGAGGTCGTATCTCTTCAGTTCGTGTTCGATGACATTCATACACAGAGCTCCGATCTTATAGTGGGTCACCAGCCCATGGAACTGGGAGAAACTATATGGAGATAGAAGGATTAGGGTTAAAGTATTAATACTGACATACTAGACTAAATATACTATAGGATAAGTAAACTGTAGGCCATGGATCTGGGAGAAACTGGGGTCAGAACAAGGGACAATATACTGAAGGAACACTAATTATCCAGAGCGACTTACAGTTAGTGAGTGCATACATCATTTTTTTATTTTTCATACTGGCCCCCCGTGGGAATCGAACCCACAACCCTGGCGTTGCAAACACCATGCTCTACCAACTGAGCTACATCCCTGCCGGCCGTTCCCTCCCCTACCCTGGACGACGCTGGGCCAACTGTGCACCGCCCCATGGGGTCTCCCTAAGGTTACCCAAATGACACCCTGTTGGTGACCTGTCATTCAGAGACCCACAGACACACCTGTTCTTTTTCATGTTATTTTGGCATATCAGTTTGGAAACAATGTAAAAATATATATATATATATATACAAACATGGTCTCTTTTTTTGCTTTCTTGAATAAGGCAGCTCCAAAATGCAGGTGTTTCAGCTGATTGGTTCTGACTAATAAACTTGAAATATTGTTACTCATCAGTTATCCCATAGACATGAGGAGTGACGTAGTCTGGTTTCTACAACAGAAGTTAATGGTTATCTGTAGGAGGAATGTATTTGGTGGAGGTAATTAAGCTGGGAATGTACTGAGTAAAGGAAAGGTTCCAGTCACTGATACGGGTGGAGAGATGTGGATTAGTGAGGAATGGAGGGCCGAGGTCAGGTCAGGTCACGTTAAGGGAGAAGGAACAGTTTATTACCCACATCACTTCACTTCCTGCCTAGAAATGAAGATGGGGAAGGAGGTCACCTAAATTGGAGCACACACACTACAGTTCAAAAGATTGGGGTCACTTAGAAATGTCCTTGGTTTGGAAAGAAAAGCAATTTGTTTGTCCATTAAAATAACATCAAATTGATCGGAAATACATGTAGACCATTGTTAATGGTTGTAAATGGCTATTGTAGCTGGGAAACTGCAGATTCTTAAGGAATATCTACATAGGCGTACAGAGGCCCATTATCAGCAACCATCAGTCCCTGGTGTTCCAATGGGCAACGTTTGTGTTTGCTAATCCCAAGTTTATGCATTTTAAAAAGGCTAATTGATCATTAGAAAAACCCTTTTGCAATTATGTTAGCACAGCTGAAAACTGTTGTGCTGATTAAGAAGCAATAAAACTGGCCTTCCTTGAGACTAGTTGA
>LR778273.1:49278999-49289129 GCA_902810595.1 Coregonus sp. 'balchen' | reverse complement strand
CACCCCCCCCCCCCTGCTCCCCCCCCCCCCAAAACCCCCCCCTCCCACCCCCCCCCCCCCCCCCCACCCACCCCCCCCGTCCTCGACCCCCTCCACCCCCCCCTTCCTCGACTCCCCTCCCCCCCCCTCGTCCTCGACTCCCCTCGTCCTCGACTCCCCTCCATCCCCCATCCTCGACTCCCCTCCACCCCCCCCTCGTCCTCGACTCCCCTCCACACCCCCTCGTCCTCGACTCCCCTCCCCCCCCCCCGTCCTCGACCCCCCCTCCACCCCCCCCCGTCCCCCGCCCCCTCCCCACCCCCCCCCCCGACTCCCCTCCACAAACCCCTTGTCCTCGACTCCCCTCGTCCTCGACTCCCCCCCCCACCCCCTCGTCCTCGACTCCCCCCCACACCCCCTCGTCCCGACTCCCCTCCCCCCACCCCTCCCGACTCCCCCTCCACCCCCCCCCCAGTCCTGACTCCCCTTTCCATCCCCCCATCCTCGACTCCCCTCCACCCCCCCCCCCCTCGCCCCCTCCCCCCACCCCCCCTCGTCTCGACTCCCCTCCACCCCCCCCCTCGTCCCTCCCCACTCCCCCCCGTCCTCGACTCCCCCCCACCCCCCTCTTCCTCGACTCCCCTCCACCCCCCCGTCCTCGCCCCTCCCCCACCCCCCTCGTCCTCGACTCCCCTCCACCCCCCTCGTCCCCGACTCCCCTCCACACCCCCGTCGACTCCCCTCCACCCCCCCTCGTCCGACTCCCCTCCATCCCCCTCGTCTCGAATCCCCTCTACCCCCCCTCGTCCTCGACTCCCCTCCCACCCCCCCCCCTCTGTCCTCACTCCCCTCCCCCCCCCCCCTCGTCCTCGACTCCCCTCCACCCCCCCTCGTCCTCGACTCCCTCCACACCCCCTCGTCCTCGACTCCCCTCGTCCTCGACTCCCCTCCACCCCCCTCGTCCTCGACTCCCCTCCACCCCCCCTCGTCCTCGACTCCCCTCCACCCCCCCTCGTCCTCGACTCCCCCACACCCCCTCGTCCTCGGGAATCACCGCCACACCCCCTCTCGTCCTCGACTCCCCTCCACCCCCCTCTTCCTGACTCCCCTCCACCACCCCCTCGTATCGACTCACCTCCACCCACCAATCGTCCTCGACTCCCCTCACCCCATCGTCCTCGACTCCCCTCCACCCCCTCGTCCTCGACTCCCCTCCACCCCACCCTCGTCCTCGACTCCCTCCACACCCCTGTCCTCGACTCCCCCCACCCCCCCTCGCATCGAATCCCCCCACCCCCTCGGTCCTCGACTCCCATCAAAACCCCCTCGTCTGACTACCCTCACCCCCCTCGTCCTGACTCCCCACATCCCCCTCGTCCCGACTCCCTTCCACCCCCTAGTCCTCGATCCCTCCACCCCCCTAGTCCTCGACCTCCCTCCACCCCCCCCCTCGTATCCGCGACTCCCCCTCCCACCCCCTCGTCCTCGCCTCCTCCACACCCCTCGTCTCGACTCCCTCCACCCCCCCTCGTCCCTCGACTCCCCTCCACACCCCCTCGTCCTCGACTCCCCTCCACCCCCCTCGTCCCCGACTCCCCTCCACACCCTCGTCCTCGACTCCCCTCCACACCCCCCTCGTCCTCGACTCCCTCCACCCCCCCTCGCTCCTAGACTCCCGTCCTCGATCCCCCCACCCCCATCGTCCTCCCTCCCCTCCACCCCCCTCGTCCTCGACTCACCCCACCTCGTCCTCGACTCCCCTCCACCCCCCTCGTCCTCGACTCCCCTCCACCCCCCGTCCGACTCCCTCCACCCCCCGTCCTCGACTCCCCTCCACAACAACACCTCGTCCTCGACTTCCCTCAACCCCCCCTCGTCCTCGACTCCCCTCCCAACCCCCCTCGCCTCGACTCCCCTCCCCCCCCCCCTCGTCCTCGACTCCCCTCCCCCCCTCCACCCCCTCCATACCACCCAACTCCTCCTTTCTCTTCTTTTCTAAACCACTAGGTGGTACTCTAACTCCTGCTGGGAATCAGAACCTCTATCTTTATCTCACCCAACCTGCTCTCAGATCATTTTGTATTATTCTGTACGTAAATCTGAGCCACTCCAATTAGTATGATATGTTAAGTTTTGTGTGCTATGTATCAATTTGTGGATGTCCATCCCCCATTTCATATGATATGTTACGAATTAGAATTCGTATTATATGTTACGAATTTGCAAAATGTACAATATGTTACGAATTTTCAAAACATAATATATGTAATGAATTTACTTAACTTTTGATATGTTACGAATTCTAGCTAGGCAGCTAACGTTAGCTAGGCTAGGGGTTAGGGTTAAGGTTAGGGTTACATTTAGGAGTTAGGCTAAAGGGTTACGGTTAGGGTTAGCTAAAACGGTTAGGTTGGTATGTAACCATACCAAATGTAACGATGATACTAATTTGAGTGTCCCGGATTTACGTTTACTATGTTACGTCTAATCTATGAGACCAGGCTTTCCCTCTCTCTTTCTCTGTTTCTTTTCTCTTACTCAGTATTTCATGTTCAGGTCTGGTCTGGACACTGAAGTAAAACAGATGTGTGGTAACTTTTCCCTCTTGCCCTCAGCAACACACACAGTCAAATACACACACACACATGTACACATACATACTCATACACACACACATCCACACAGAGACACATCAACTAGAGAGAGAGATTTTATTCAACCATCAGGGCTGAAATGTGAATACAAAAACAGGACAGTAGCCTTAGTCATCTGGTTTTCATAGAGTAGGCCTATTTAAGCGTGTGTGTGTGTGTGTGTGCGTGTGTGTGTGTGTGTGTGTGTGTGTGTGTGTGCGTGTGTGTGTGTGTGTGTGTGTGTGTGTGTGTGCGTGTGTGTGATGATGATTACATGTAGGCATCATGTTTGATCTGTAACTAACGTATCAAAGAACACAGAATACTAAAGTTGAAAGTGACTTAGCCTTTTCCAGATGTTTATCCCATAAGGCCCCATAGACAGAACAATGGGAGAAGATCACACACATACAGAGCCATATCAAGGTCCCATGATTCCCGTAAGAATAGTGTGTTTCTTAGGAAGATGTGCATGGGCACTTTTGCAGCTATTACTGGCTAGTTACATTTTGGAGAATTCAGCAGAAATATTCAGTAGTTTTCAACAGAAACCTTCAGGTTATTTATCCGTGAATTCCACTCCTCCTCCTCCTCTTCCTCCTCCTCTTCGCAAGGCGTTCCATCCATTGCGCGCGCCCGGGTTGTAAAGGGCTAACGGAATTTGAACATCGACTGAGCTCCGGTTTCATCCATCTTCTGAAGTTCAGTTCGGAGGTTCGGGTTGGAGACGGTTTGGGGTGTTACGGGTTTTGGGTTTGAACGTTTTTAACCGAATAAACAGCCATGGAGGACTCGTGGAGTTCTCTCTCTGCTGTGCGTCGGCGCGCTGTTTGCTGTGGCTCTGGCGCAGCAGACCAGCAGACCCAAGTTCTGGGGTGAGTTTGTAAAGTGAATATTTCTAGATAAAAAACAGACTTCTGTTCCGGGTTGTCCAGTATTATCTGTCTATGTATGCTATGTAATTAATACGGACCCAAGTAAATTCTTTGGGGTGAGAAACAAGTTAGAAGCCACAGCGAGAGAAAACGGCATCTCTGTGTCTTGGCCAGATGTTTAGTTGGAAGTTAGCTATAGCCTATTTCAGAGCTAAAGCAGGTTTAGTAAGATATACAATGCTAAAATCATAGCTTAGGCCTGGCATAAACTATCAGAATTGCTAACTGGTTTGGTCGTTGGTCCTACTGTAGGTAGGCTACAGTCTATCTAGCTATCACAGCTGCAGATGCTCAGAGTGGGTGTTTCCCAGATCTAGGATCATCTTAACCTCCCACATCCTAACCTACCACTAGGGGGTCGGGGGAGTGAAACTGACTTTAGATCAATGTTAGGGGCCACTTAATTGCTAATCAATCAATCAATCAATCATTAAATCGTTCAACCAACCAACCAACCAATCAATCAATCAATCAATGTGGCTTTTTGCTTTGAAGTGAAATGGAAATGGTAGGAACATTTGACATGTAGGCCTTGCCTATGACCAATGTTCACTGAGCAAATGTCAGGTCTGCTGAGCGCAAACTTCCGACGCTTGTTTACTGTGAACACTGAGGCTGTTTACTGTGAACCCTGAGGCTGTTTACTGTGAACACTGAGGCTGTTTACTGTGATCACTGAGGCTGTTTCCTGTGAACACTGAGGCTGTTTACTGTGAACACTGAGGCTGTTTACTGTGAACACTGAGGCTGTTTACTGTGAACACTGAGGCTGTTTACTGTGAACACGGAGGCTGTTTACTGTGAACACTGAGGCTGTTTACTGTTAACACTGAGGCTGTTTATTGTGAACACTGAGGCTGTTTCCTGTGAACACTGAGGCTGTTTACTGTGAACACTGAGGCTGTTTCCTGTGAACCCTGAGGCTGTTTACTGTGAACACTGAGGCTGTTTACTGTGAACACTGAGGCTGTTTCCTGTGAACCCTGAGGCTGTTTACTGTGAACCCTGAGGCTGTTTACTGTGAACACTGAGGCTGTTTACTGTGAACACGGAGGCTGTTTACTGTGAACACTGAGGCTGTTTACTGTGAACACTGAGGCTGTTTACTGTGAACACGGAGGCTGTTTACTGTGAACACTGAGGCTGTTTACTGTGAACACTGAGGCTGTTTACTGTGAACACGGAGGCAGTTTACTGTGAACACGGAGGCTGTTTACTGTGAACACTGAGGCTGTTTCCTGTGAACCCTGAGGCTGTTTACTGTGAACCCTGAGGCTGTTTACTGTGAACACTGAGGCTGTTTACTGTGAACACTGAGGCTGTTTACTGTGAACACTGAGGCTGTTTACTGTGAACACTGAGGCTGTTTACTGTGAACACGGAGGCTGTTTACTGTGAACAAGGAGGCTGTTTACTGTGAACACGGAGGCTGTTTACTGTGAACACTGAGGCTGTTTACTGTGAACACTGAGGCTGTTTCCTGTGAACCCTGAGGCTGTTTACTGTGAACCCTGAGGCTGTTTACTGTGAACACTGAGGCTGTTTACTGTGAACACTGAGGCTGTTTACTGTGAACACTGAGGCTGTGTCCTGTGAACCCTGAGGCTGTTTACTGTGAACACTGAGGCTGTTTACTGTGAACACTGAGGCTGTTTCCTGTGAACCCTGAGGCTGTTTACTGTGAACACGGAGGCTGTTTCCTGTGAACACTGAGGCTGTTTACTGTGAACACGGAGGCTGTTTACTGTGAACACTGAGGCTGTTTACTGTGAACCCTGAGGCTGTTTACTGTGAACACTGAGGCTGTTTCCTGTGAACACTGAGGCTGTTTCCTGTGAACACTGAGGCTGTTTCCTGTGAACACTGAGGCTGTTTACTGTGAACCTAGTGTCGACACGGAGCCCTGCCGATCCATCACGACTGGTCTGTCGACGTAATCGTCTGATGTGGTTTCAACAGGCTTCCCGTTGCGACGACCACGAAGATCCATCTGCTAGCCCAGGCCCGCTCAACAGCCGTGCCTCCTGCTCGCCTGTGCTGTAGCAGCCTACTAACTGCTCCCGGACTTACCTATTGCTGTTCACTGGACCTTATGATCACTCAGCTACACAGCTGATGCCTGCTGGACTGTTCCTTTATACAGTACCCCATCCTGTTTATCTGTTTAGCCTCAGCCCAAACTTTCATCGCCATTACCAGTTGTTGTCTTAGCCCTCTCGAATAACACCTGTGATTGCGTTATGCCTCTCTCCCATGTCAATATGCCTATTGCTGTTTGGGTTAGTTCTTATTGTACTATTTCACTGTAGAGCCCCCAGTCCTGCTCAACCAGCCTCAGAGAGCTCCTTTGTCCCACCCCCCATACACACAGAGACCGGCTCAATCGTTACCTCCAGTGATGCTACCTCTTTCATCGTTTACCTCTTTCATCGTTTCCAGGTTTACCTCCACTGTACTCATATCCTTCCATATCCTTGTCTGTACATAATGCCCTGAATCTATTCTACAACGCCTGGAAATCTGCCCCTTTTATTCTCTGTACCCAACGCACTAGAAGACCAGTTCTTAAAGCCTTTAGTCGTATCCTTATTCTAGTCCTCCTCTGTTCCTCTGGTGATGTAGAGGTTAACCCAGGCCCTGTAGCCCCCAGTATCACTCCTACTCCCCAGGAGCTATAATATTTCGACTTCTGTAACTGTAAAAGCCTTGGTTTCTTGCATGTTAACATCAGAAGCCTCCTCCCTAAGTTTGAGTTATTCACTGCGTTAGCACACTCTGCCAACCCTGATGTTCTAGCAGTGTCTGAATCCTGACTTAGGAAGACCACCAAAAATTCAGAAATGTCCATCCCGAATTACAACATTTTCCGTCTAGATAGAACTGCCAAAGAGGGCGGAGTCGCAATATACTGTAGAGATAGCCTGCAGAGCTCTATCATACTATCCAGGTCTGTGCCCAAACAGTTTGAGCTTCTACCTCTAAAAATCCACCTTTCCAGAAATAAGTCTGTCACTGTTGCCACTTGCTACAGACCCCCCTCAGCCCCCAGTTGTGCCCTGGACACCATATGTGAATTGCTATCTATCCTCAGAGTTCGTACTGCTTGGTGACCTAAACTGGGATATGCTTAACACCCCGGCCGTCCTACAATCTAAACTAGATGCCCTCAATCTCACACAAATTATCAAGGAAACTACCGGGTACAACCCTAAATCCGTAAACATGGGCACCCTCATAGAAATCATCCTGACTAATTTACCCTCTAAATACACTTCTGCTTCACCAAGATCTCAGCGATCACTGCCTCATTGCCTGCGTCCGTAATGGGTCCGCGGTCAAACGACAACCCCTAATCACTGTCAAACGCTCCCTAAAACACTTCAGCGAGCAGGCCTTCCTAATTGACCTGGCCCGGGTATCCTGGATGGATATTGACCTCATTCCGTCAGTAGAGGATGCCTGGATGTTCTTCAAAAGTGCTTTCCTCTCCATCTTAAATAAGCATGCCCCATTCAAAAAATTCAGAACTAAGAACAGATATAGCCCCTGGTTCACCCCAGACTTGACTGCCCTTGACCAGCACAAAAACATCCTGTGGCGTACTGCATTAGCATCGAACAGCCCCCGCGATATGCAACTTTTCAGGGAAGTCAGGAACTAATATACACAATCAATTAGGAAAGCAAAGGCTAGCTTTTTCAAACAGAAATGTGCATCCTGTAGAGAAACTCCAAAAGGTTTTGCGACACTGTAAAGTCCATGGAGAATAAGAGCACCTCCTCCCAGCTACCCACTGCACTGAGACTAGGAAACACTGTCACCACCAATATATCTACGATAATCGAGAATTTCAATAAGCATTTTGCTACGGCTGGCCATGCTTTCCACCTGGCTACCCCTTCCCCGGCCACCAGCTCTGCACCCTCCGCTGCAACTTGCCCATGCCCCCCCCCCCCCCCCGCTTCTCCTTCACCCAAATTCAGATAGCTGATGTCCTGAAAGAGCTGAAAAATCTGAACCCCTACAAATCAGCTGGGCTAGACAATCTGGACCCTTTCGTTCTAAAATTAGCCGCCGAAATTGTCGCAACCCCTATTACTAGCCTGTTCAACCTCTCTTTCGTATCGTCTGAGATCCCCAGAGATTGGAAAGCTGCCGCGGTAATTCCCCTCTTCAAAGGGGGTGACAGTCTAGATCCAAACTGTTACAGACCTATATCCATGCCTTTCGAAAGTATTTGAAAGCCAAGTTAACAAACAGACCACCAACCATTTCGAATCCCACCGTACCTTCTCCGCTATGCAATCTGGTTTCCGAGCTGGTCATGGGTGCACCTCAGCCACGCTCAAGGTCCTAAACGATATAATAACCGCGATTGATAAAAGACAGTACTGTGCAGCCATCTTTATCGACCTGGCCAAGGCCTTTGACTCTGTCAATCACCGCATTCTTATTGGCAGACTAAATAGCCTTGGTTTCTCAAATGACTGCCTCGCCTGGTTCACCAACTACTTCTCAGATAGAGTTCAATGTGTCAAATCGGAGGGCCTGTTGTCTGGACCTCTGGCAGTCCCTATGGGGGTGCCACAGGGTTCAATTCTCAGGCCGACTCTATTCTCTGTGTATGTCAATGATGTCGCTCTTGCTGCTGACTCTCAGATCCACCTCTACGCAGACGACACCATTTTGTATATATCTGTCCCTTCATTGGACACTGTGTTAACAAACCTCCAAACAAGCTTCAATGCCATACAACACTCCTTCCATGGCCTCCAACTGCTCTTAAATGCTAGTAAAACTAAATGCATGCTCTTCAATCGAACGCTGCTTGCACCCGCCCGCCCGACTAGAATCACTACTCTCGGTGGGTCTGACTTAGAATATGTGGACAACTACAAATACCTAGGTGTCTGGTTAGACTGTAAACTCTCCTTCCAGACATTAAGCATCTCCAATCCAAAGTTAAATCTAAAATCGGCTTCCTATTTCGCAACAAAGCCTCCTTCACTCATGCTGCTAAACATGCCCTCGTAAAACTGACTATCCTACCGATCCTTGACTTCGGCGATGTCATTTACAAAATAGCTTCCAACACTCTACTCAGCAAAGTGGATGTAGTCTATCACAGTGCCATCCATTTTGTCACCAAAGCCCCATATACTACCCACCACTGTGACCTGTACGCTCTTGTTGGCTGGTCCTCACTACATATTCGTCGTCAAACCCACTGGCTCCAGGTCATCTATAAATCACTTTTAGGCAAATCCCCGCCTTATCTTAGCTCATTGGTCACCATAGCCACACCCACCCGTAGTATGCGTTCCAGCAGGTATATCTCACTGGTCATCCCCAAAGCCAACACCTCCTTTGGCCACCATTAAATAAAAATAATCCTGACCGTGTAAACACAGTCCAGTTCAAAGTAAATGGCACGGATCCATATTTGGCAATGGTCTATTTGCATATAGGCCTACTGCAGCTCTGATTGGTTATGGCGCACCAGTCATGCAATAGAATCCTCCAATGCGTTCTGCGTACAACAAAATCTCTTGCACAGTTAATTTAGCATATTAAGACTTGCATAGTTCGTTTTGTTTCGGTATGTTACATTGAAAGTGGATAATATTGCGTTGATTCGATCACAATTCCCACATTAAAGGGAACTGTTGATAGTGTTAACTAAAGGGGAAACTAGAAAGATGAGTGAAGTTCAATCTCATGCTTATTCTGCATCCGAGGCGCATCTTAGAGGGAACTTTGCCTATGACATCACACTGTGATTGATTGATTTGGTTCTAGTCTAAAACATCATTATACAACAGTTTTGCACTTTTAATCCTTATTTTAGCCTTTTTGGGGGAATGTAAGACTTTTTTTAAGCCAGCTTAGTCACATTTGGTGGCAGAGGATTTACTCAATAACTACTTCCATTGAAGGAGTGACTATGTGAACATGTGATAATGACGATGACGATGTGACGATGACGATGTGACGATGTGACAATGATGATGACGATGTGACGATGTGATGATGACGATGACGATGTGAAGATGACGATGTGAAGATGTGATAATGACGATGACGATGTGAAGATGACGATGTGACGATGTGAAGATGACGATGATGATGTGACGATGTGATGATGTACAGTGCATTCGGAAAGTATTCAGACCCCTTGACATTTTCCACATTTTGTTACGTTACAGCCTTATTCTAAAATTGATTAAATCGTTTTTTCCCCCTCATCAATCTACACATAATAACCCATAATGACAAAGCAAAAACACATTTTTAGAAATGTTTGCAAATATATAAGAAACAACAACTTAGTTGAAACCTCCAGTCTTCTACAAGCTTGGCACACCTGTATTTGGTCTCTCCAGAGATGTTTGATCGGGTTCAAGTCCAGGCTCTGGCTGGGCCACTCCTGTGTTATCTTGGCTGTGTGCTTAGGGTCATTGCCCTGTTAGATGGTGAAACCTTGGCCCCAGTCTGAGGTCCTGAGCGCTCTGGAGCAGGTTTTCATCAAGGATCTCTCTGTACTTTGCTCCGTTCATCTTTCCCTCGATCCTGACTAGTCTCC
>LR778273.1:49271499-49276499 GCA_902810595.1 Coregonus sp. 'balchen' | reverse complement strand
TCTATGTGCTCGTCGTCCTCACCAGGGTCTTGTTCGGCGTCGTAACCGACTTTAGTGAGCAAATGCTGGTCACTGGCACGCTGGAGAAGTGTGCTCTTCACAGATGAATCCCGGCAGCGTGTATGGCGGTTTGCTGATGTCAACGTTGTGAACAGAGTGCCCAATGGTGGCACCGGGGTTATGGTATGGGCAGTCATAAGCTACGGACAACATTTAATCGATGGCAATTTGAATGCACAGAGACACTGTGATGCGATCCTGAGGCCCATTGTCGTGCCATTCATCCGCCACCATCACCTCATGTTTCAGCATGATAATGCACGGCCCCATGTCGCAAGGATCTGTACATCATTCCTGGAAGCTGAAAATGTCCCAGTTCTTCCATGGCCTGCATACTCACCAGACATGTCACCCATTGAGCATGTTTGGGATGCTCTGGATCGACGTGTACGACAGTGTGTTCCAGTTCCCGCCAATATCCAGTAACTTCACACAGCCATTGAAGAGGAGTGGGACAACATTCCACAGGCCACAATCAACAGCCTGATAAACTCTATGCGAAGGAGATCAAATCAAATCAGATTTTATTTGTCACATGCGCCGAATACAACAGGTGTAGACCTTACCGTGAATTGCTTACAAGCCCTTAACCAATAATGCAGTTCAAGAAATAGTTAAGAAAATATTTACTAAATAAACTAAAGTAAAAAGTAAGACAATAAAATAACAATAATGAGGCAATATACAGGGGGTACCAGTACTGAGTCAATGTGCGGGGGTACAGGTTAGTCGAGGTAATTTGTACATGTAGGTAGAGGTAAAGTGACTATGCATAGATAATAGACAGAGAGTAGCAGCAGTGTAAAAAAAGCAGAGGTCAATGTAAATAGTCTGGGTGGCCATTTGATTAATTGTTCAGCAGTCTTATGGCTTGGGGGTAGAAGCTGTTAAGGAGCCTTTTGGTCCTAGACTTGGTGCTCCGGTACCGCTTGCCGTGCGGTAGCAGAGAGTACAGTCTATGACTTGGGTGACTGGAGTCTTTGACAATTTTTGGGGCCTTCCTCTGACACCGCCTGGTATAGAGGTCCTGGATGGCAGGAAGCTTGGCCCCAGTGATATACTGGGCCGTACGCACTACCCTCTGTAGCGCCTTACGGTCAGATGCTGAGAAGTTGCCATACCAGGTGGTGATGCAAACTGTAAGGATGCTCTCGATGGTGCAGCTGTAGAAATTTTAGAGGATCTGAGGGGGAAAATGTGTTGTCGTGCCCTCTTCACGACTGTCTTGGTGTGTTTGGACCATGATAGTTTGTTGGTGATGTGGACACCAAGGAACTTGAAACTCTCGACCCGCTCCACTACAGCCCCGTCGATGTGAATGGGGGCCTGTTCGGCCCTCCTTTTCCTGTAGTCCACGATCAGCTCCTTTGTCTTGCTCACGTTGATGGAGAGGTTGTTGTCCTGGCACCACACTGCCATGTCTCTGTGTCGCGCTGCATGAGGCAAATGGTGGTCACATCAGATAAGGCAAATGGTGGTCACATCAGATAAGGCAAATGGTGGTCATCAGATAAGGCAAATGGTGGTCACATCAGATAAGGCAAATGGTGGTCACATCAGATAAGGCAAATGGTGGTCACATCAGATAAGTGGTAATTGGATGCATCTATCAGCCACTCGATGCTGACATCGGTAGTTTCATTGATATCCTTGCATCAGTCTTTGATTTGATTAATAATAATGAAGATAAAATGTGTTTTATATTGGGTGATTACAACATAAATCTATTTAATAGTGAGAACCACTGACTGACATCTGACTTTCTGAATACGTTATACTCCAGCTGTCTGTATCCCCTCATCTAGTAGACCACTAGAGAGACCAGTTCATCTGCCACCCTTATTGACCAGACAGGTCGACATTTCTGACCACTTTACAATTTTCCACTTCTCTTTGGCAGCTGGAAATGAACAAACGGGAATGATTAGGAGCATTAAATGTAGAATTTTAATTAAAGTAATTGTGAGCGGTTTAAGATGTTGATTGGTGATGTTTCATGGGGAAATGTTTATAATCAGGCCGATAATGAGTCTGCTTAACAGACTTTTCTCACATCTTTCAACTCTGTATTTCACTTCTGCTTTCCCTTAGTTAAACCACATAAGAGAGCAGCAGAAGAGTTCTGGAAACCTCGGTTTACAACTGGTCTCAAAAAATCCTCATAAAAAAAAAAAAATAGTTTGTCCTAAATCCCTCTCCCATGAATTCCGCCAATTACAGAAAGCATAAGAATATATTTACTCAACTACTTCGGAAATCCCCAAAAAAGATATTTTACAAACACATTCCAAGAATCCTTAAATAATATAAAGTCAACTTGTAAAATCATCAATCAACTGTTGAATAAGAGAAAGGCATCTATAACTATCCATCTCAATATATTGTTGGAAATAAGACCTGTAGTGATCCTGATGATATTTCATGTGATTTTAATAACTTATTTGTGAATGTGGGTTCCTCTCTGTCAAATAAAATAGAGAGAACTGATGGAAATCCCTTGGATTACATTAAGGGACATTTCCCTTCTCTGCTTCAGTTTGATCCTCCTGATGTGATGGAGGTGATGGAGGTGATGGAGGTCATTGGTAACTTAAAGATATCAGCAGCAGGTTATGATGAGATTGGTGCCTCTTTGGTGAAATCAGTGTCTTCCTCGATCACTGAACCTCTAATTTATATCTTCACCAAATCTATGCAAACTGGTATTGTTCCTAAAGATTTGTAAATTGTCAAAGTTATCCCCCTCTATAAATCTGGGGATCCAAGATCTTTTACAAATTATCGCCCAGTATCTGTACTACCATGTTTTTCTAAAATCCTAGAAAAATTGGTGTATTAGAGAATGTTTAAACATTTAAATCAACACTGTATTCTATATGAGCACCAATATGGTTTCAGCGCTGTATTCTATATGAGCACCAATATGGTTTTAACACTGTATTCTCATATGAGCACCAATATGGTTTCAACACTGTATTCTATATGAGCACCAATATGGTTTCAACACTGTATTCTATATGAGCACAAATATGGTTTCAACACTGTATTCTATATGAGCACCAATATGGTTTCAACACTGTATTCTATATGAGCACCAATATGGTTTTCGTAAAAACTACTCCACATATATGGCTCTTTTGCAACTTGTGGATAAAATCTTTACAGCCCTGAACAATAATGACTATGCTCTTGGCATCTTTTTAGATTTATCCAAAGCGTTTAATACGGTTGATCATGAAATATTACTTTTTAAATTGCATTATTACGGTTTTCATGATAATACATATATTTGGCTATATAGTTATGTTTATGATAGAGAACAATTTGTTTATGCAAACGTCAGTGCATCTACCAGGGCCAAGATATCCTGTGGCGTGCCACAGGGTTCAATAATTGGACCTTTGTTATTCCTAATCTATATCAATGACACAATAATTTTGATTCACTAATTAATGAAGCCAACTCAGGTATGGCCTCATTTTCTGAATGGTTACAGATAAACAAATTATCTTTAAATGTTAAAAAATCCATGTTTATTGTAAAAATAGACAAAAAAAGAACAAAGAACCAGAATCTCAATTGATGGGAATGAAATGGAACACGTCACATCCACTAGATTCCTCTGAGTTCTAACTGATGAAAAGTTCTCCTGGAAAGATCATAAAAGATCATAATCAATTTGTCTGCAGCAAAGTGATGAAATCTGTTGGTATCATCAGAAATATTATTGGTTTGGTTCATCAGGCTTGCTTCCTAACTCTATGCTATAGTTACATTTACCCATATCTCATTTACTGTAATATTGTCTGGGCCCAGTACATATGCCTCCTACCTACACAAATTACTCATCATATTAAATACTTAATTATTATTAATAATAAAAATGTCAAGACTAGCCACCTCCTCTAATTACCTGGCTCCATCTGCACCTTTGTTTAACAAACTCAATATCTGGTCTACTCATACCTCCAGGACAGTTTACTGAAACCTTCAGTGGATTCTTCCAGGTTAATTCTGAAATCCGTCTATATAACACAATACACTGTGATAACCTTCACCCTCCCCACTACCGCACCTCACATAGTCAATTCTCTATCAGATACAGAGGTACCAAACTCTGGAATTCTTAACTTCATATTGCCAAAACCTCATCATCCCTCAATAACTTCAAGCGAAGACTGGGGGTCAGCCTGATGAACCAAACTACTCAGTAATCTCCTCCATGGAGACTGGGGGTCAGCCTGATGAACCAAACTACTCAGTAATCTCCTCCATGGAGACTGGGGGGGGTCAGCCTGATGAACCAAACTACTCAGTAATCTCCTCCATGAAGACTGGGGGTCAGCCTGATGAACCAAACTACTCAGTAATCTCCTCCATGAAGACTGGGGGTCAGCCTGATGAACCAAACTACTCAGTAATCTCCTCCATGAAGACTGGGGGTCAGCCTGATGAACCAAACTACTCAGTAATCTCCTCCATGGAGACTGGGGGTCAGCCTGATGAACCAAACTACTCAGTAATCTCCTCCATGGAGACTGGGGGGTCAGCCTGATGAACCAAACTACTCAGTAATCTCCTCCATGGAGACTGGGGGGGGGTCAGCCTGATGAACCAAACTACTCAGTAATCTCCTCCATGAAGACTGGGGGGGTCAGCCTGATGAACCATACTACTCAGTAATCTCCTCCATATAGACTGGGGGTCAGCCTGATGAACCAAACTACTCAGTAATCTCCTCCATGAAGACTGGGGGTCAGCCTGATGAACCAAACTACTCAGTAATCTCCTCCATGAAGACTGGGGTCAGCCTGATGAACCAAACTACTCAGTAATCTCCTCCATGAAGACTGGGGGTCAGCCTGATGAACCAAACTACTCAGTAATCTCCTCCATGAAGACTGGGGGTCAGCCTGATGAACCAAACTACTCAGTAATCT
>LR778273.1:49263999-49266499 GCA_902810595.1 Coregonus sp. 'balchen' | reverse complement strand
ATCATTTAAAATTGTAAATGAGTCTCTCTAACCTCTGATCTGTTTTCCTCTTACAGACCAATGAGACCAAGGATGTGGTATGTCTTGTCTATTTATGTAATATATATTATTTCTACAGTAATCAATAGTTCCATGTGTTTATTGCCATTTATAACTGTGCTTTTTTTTTTCAGTGCTGTTCTTTCGACTGCAATGTAAGTAACCCCTAACTCCTATGACCCCCCTTATGACACCTTTATAACAGGTTGTAGTGCTCTCTGAGTGACATAGTGGTATGATCCATGATGACATCACTGATGATGTGTTTTGTCCGCAGGCTAAAGGAGGTCCCAAAGACGCAGACGGAAACCTCGGGGCTCCAAGGTGAGGCTATCACACACACACACCCACACACCACACACACACACACACACCATCACCAACACACATACACACACCCACACACAACCACACACACCACACAACAACCCACACACACACACCACCACACACACACACACACACACATTACACGAAGACCGGAAGACACTCTGTTACTACCCAGGTTAATGCCTAGGCTTTAGCTCTCAGTTGCTAACTGGTCTTCAGAGCTATTTCTGATTGTTGTCATTATGTATCGCTGATCTTGAATTTCTAGATGCTCCACTCCTCTCCATCCTCTCTACCGCTCCTCCTCCCTCGCCTCCCTACTCCTCCTCTCTCCTCCTCTCCCCCCCCTCCTCCCTCTCCTCCCTCCTCCCCCCTCTCTTCCTCTCATCCTCCCCTCTCTCTCCTCTCTACTCCTTCTCATCTCCCCCTCGTCTATCCCTCTCTCCTCCTCCTTCTCCTCCTCCTCTCTTCCCCGCTCTCTTCCCTCCTCTCCTCCCTCTTCCTCCCTCTCCTTACCTCTCCTCCTTCCTCCAAAAGTCTCTCCTCCCTCTCTCCCCCTCTTCGCTCCTCTCTCCCCCCCTCTTCCTCTCTCCTCTCCCTCTCTCCTCACTCCTCCTCTCTCCCGCCCTCTCTTCCTCTCTTCTCTCTCTCGCCTCCTCTCCTCCCCCTCTCTTCCTCTCTCTTCCTCTCTCCTCCCCTCTCCTCTTCTCTCCTCCCTCTCTTTCTCTCTCCTCCCTCTCCTCCCCTCTTCCTCTCTCTCCTCCTCTTCCTCCTCTCTCCCCCTCTCCCCCCTCTCTCTTTCCCTCTCTCCTTCCTCCCTCTCTCCTCTCTCACTTTCTCTCTCCCCCCTCTCTTTCCTCTCTCCTCCCTCTCTTCGCTCTACCTCCTCTCTCCTCTCCCCCCCCTCTCCCTCTCTCCTCCCTCTTCCTCCCTCTTCCTCCCGCTCCTCCTCTCTCTCCCTCTTCCCCCTCTCCTCCTCTCTCAATCCTCACCCCCTCTCTCCTCCTCTCCTCCCGCTCTCCTCTCTTCTCCCCTCTCTCCCCCCCTCTCTTCCTCTCTTCCTCTCTCCTCTTCCTCCTCTCTCGCTCCCCTCCTCCCCCTCCCTTCCCTCCTCGTCCTCTCTCCTCCCTCTCCTCTTCTCTCCTCCCTCTCTTTCTCTCGCCTCCCTCTCCTCCCCTCTCCTCCTCTCCTCCGCTCTCCTTCCTATCTCCCCCCCGTCCTTTCTCTCTCTCCTCCCTCTCTCCTCTCCCTTCTCTCTCTCTCCCCTCTCTTCCTCTCCCTCCCTCTCTTCTCTCTCCTCCTCCTCTCGCCCCCCTCCTCTCCCTCTCTCCTCCCCCTCCTCCGCTCCTCCCTCCCTCTCCTCCTCTCTCCTCCCTCTCGCCCCCCTCGCCTCCTCTCTCCCCCCCTTCTTCCTCTCTCTCCCCACTCATCTTCTCTCTCCTCCCTCTCTCCTCTCTCCTCTCTCTCCCCCTCTCTTCCTCTCATTCCTCTCTCCTCCCTCTCCCCCCTCCTCTCCCCCTTCTTCCTCTCTCTTTCCTCGCTCCTCCCCTACTCCTCCTCTCTCCTCCCTCTCTTCTCTCTCCTCCCCTCCTCCTACCCCATCTCCTCTCATCTGCCTCCGCATCATCCTCCCTCTTCTCTCCCCCCTCTCTTTTCTCTCCGTCCCTCTCTCCTCTCTCCTTCTCTTCCTCTCCCCCCTCATCTTCCTCTCTCCTCCACCCCCCTATTCTCGTCCTCTCTCCTCCCTCTCTTCTCTCTCCTCCGCTCGCAACCCTCTCTCCCCTCTTCTCCTCCCTCTCCTCCTCTCTCTCTCCCCCTCTCTCCTCTCCTCCTCCTCTCTCCCCCCCTTCTTCCTTCCGCCTCTCTCCTAATTCTCTCCTCCTTCTCTCCCCTCCTCCTCTCCTCCTCCTCTCTCCTCCTCTCTCCTGCGCTCGCCTCCCTCTCAGCCTTCTTCCTCTCTCCGGTCGGTCCGGTGCGGGTCTTCCTCGCTCCTCCCTCTCTCCCTCTCCTCCTCCTCCCACCTCTCTCCCTCCTCTCTCCTCCTCTCTCCTCCGTCCCTCCTCGCTCCTCCTCTCTTCCTCCTCTCCTCCTCCTTTTCTCCTCCTCTCCTTCCTCTCTCCGCCCTCTCCTC